>JARRAA010008763.1:0-16785 GCA_030557295.1 Ecitodaemon sp. MM-2014
AAATGGAACAACGTACATTTCCAGTTATGAACCATTTTGACGTCCTGTCAGAACGCCATTTTTGAGTGGGGGTCGGTGTCTTTGGGGTCAACGGTGGGCAAACAATAACAAACCGTTCTTAGTAGTCTAAACAACTAGAGCATGCTGTAGCAAGCGTAGCTATCAGCACGCAAACGATGCGCCACTGGTTGAAGCGTCACCAAATCTTTTGTTGGTTAGTTTGTTTGCCCATCGTAGAGCTCAGTGCAGCTGGCTTGGAATGGTCTATTAGGACAGGACGGACAGGACTTTGGAGGGGTTAGAGAATTTGTTTGGGCCATAACTCGGAAAACAATTGATCGATTGGAATGAAACAAGGGAGGGAGGAACAATTTGGCTTTCGATTTACTCCAATAAAACCTCCGTTAAAGATCTACTCTCCCTTCATTCTGAGGGGGTCTATCGGCCCCCGTAGGGGGCATGTTTCGATTGCCGAAACTGGGGGAGACCCACCCAAATAGTACTTGCTCCACCGTTTGCATGCTTCTTTTTAGCGTGTCTTGCATGTATTGACGCTACGTGTTCGAGTGTTGCAGGTTCACAATGAATGTTGCAGGTTCTGAATACGTGTTTCCCCTCAGAATGCGTATACATTTAAGCAAATTCACTGTGTTCATCGTGTTAGTCCTTCGATTTCGAGTATTGCAGGTTAGATGTCGATGTTGCAGGTTCTGAATGCGTGTTTCCCCTCCGAGCGTACGCGTTTTAGGCAAATTCGCTGTGTTCATCGTGTTAGTCTTTCGAATTCAAGTGTTGCAAGTTCGATGTCGATGCTGTAGGTTACGAATGCGTATACATTTGGGCAAATTGAAGAGTGTTGCAATAAATACTACACAACCTATACAAAAGAACTCGCAAAGTACATCGGGGAGAAGTTCAAACCACCATCGTCAGGTTACGCTGGAACAGATACCTAGATCCGATTAGCAAAAACCTTGTTTTTGGTAAAAACTAAAAATCGTTTTGCACGGTACATATTTTTTATTATGGAGAACAAATAATTCGAAAGTAATACAAAGCATATGAAAACAATTATAGTTTAAAAACATCAAGTCTATATTTAAACAAAAGAAACTCATTATTATGTAGATAATAAAACATTCTACTCGCTACATCATACATAAACTTAAAACTAAATGCATTACTTCTCCCTGTAAATGCATTTAACATAGCAATCAACGAAAAACATCACTGTATAACACATTTATAAAATGTATAAGTACGGTATTACGATAACGAAAACATTCATAGATATTGAACCCTCAACCAATTAGCAAACTCGTTTTTAACGTTTTGTTTTTTGATAAACTTCTTGTGCTAGATAATATAGTTGGTTATACAGTTCAAACTATGCGCTTCATCGTCTTAAACAAAGTATATAACTCGAAACGAATATCATTCCATGCTAAAGGTGGTAAATATAAAGGTGGTGTGTGTCACCCGACTATCATAATTTAAAAACGAAGTTCTAACGCGATGAATTTTTAAGCAGAAAAGACATTAGGTTGCTTTTGTACGATGCAACGGATTTCTCCAGCTCGGCCACCTGAGCTTTCAGTCGCACGTTGGCGTCGCTCAAGACCTCGCACTCCTCCTCGACGCACTTCTCCTGCTCGCGACGCTTCTGCCGCGAACGCCGCGACGCTTCGTTGTTCTTGTCGCGCATCTCGCGGTACTTGGACGACTCGGAGGACTCCGAAGACCGCGCGCTCGCGGGCTTCGCGGGGCGACCGCGCTTACGCAGCGGCGGAGTGTACGCTTCGTCGTCGGAGTCCCTCTCCACGGCTTTCCCACGACGCTTGGCGGTCTTGCGCGCGACCTCGGGCGGAACGTAGTCTTCGTCCGAATCGTCTTTTCGACGCGGCCGTACTTGTTTCTTTCCCGAAGTGCTAGGAGCTGTCGTCGAAGACGACGCCATCGACTGCATGGAAGATTCGTCATCTTGCGCATACGTCTCCGGCGTCGGCGGCTGCGGGGAAGGATCCGGCTGGTCGGACTTGGGACTGAATAGAAACTGCTCTTCTTTGATCTCTTCCACAGGAATTAACTGTAAACACGAGACAACACAAATTAGGAAATCTATAATAAGACTAACTAGTAATATGTGCATACCTCGCAATGAATCTGTCCTTCAAATTGTGGATCACACTGCAAAATGGTGTTGATGATGTCGGGCGTTTGCAAAACCTCACCCTCTAGATGTGGAATGGGATTGATGTCCAGCTTGAGCGCATAGTTGTGATGTTCGTCGATTGCTGCTGGCGCTGCGTTATTTTGAATCATTGGGTTGCTCGCGCCGTCCGCGGGACTATCGGCGCGAGGCGTGACGTTAACGTCGTTTAGCGTATCGGCGTCGATGGCATCCTGGTAGTCGAGAAGGAAATCGTACTCGTTGAGATTGATGTCGAAACCGAAGTGATCCGGCGACAGCAGGCTGCCGCAGTCGACGCCGGACATCGTTTCCTCGCCCGACGCATGCATGTATTCGATTTTAGGCGGCTCAAATATACTGCTGATCATTGTGTTTGATTTTGAATCGCGAAGTGGTGTCGACGCTGCGTTCGGCGGAGCTGATACCGAAAAATTAAACGGATTCCCGTCCGATTGCTTCTGATGCGTTGTAATATTTATAATCTTTTTATCATCATTTCTAGCTTCTGAAACTACAATGAAATGTGTACAATTAGTAACGTAAAGTAAATCAAATCAATTAATAAAATAGCATTTTATTTCCCGCGATTATTTCCCAAGTTTACTTGGAAATACAACAGAATTACATTTATTTCTAAATGTGGAAATGGTTTTTGCTTATATTAGAGAAGTCGCAAACTAAAGAATCAGACGGATGAGTCTAATTCCTGTTTGATTTTAATAGTATTTTGCAACTAGTGCGCGAAGGAGGCCTTTTTGATGCACGAGCGAAGACGAGTAGACCGAGTACCAAGCGATAAAAGCGCTATTTTACGCACTGCTTTCAGTGAAAAAATACTGTTTTTGATGCACAACTAGCAAAAAATCTTCATTGTCATAAAGTTAATGCTGAATTTGAAGAAGTCATTCGTAAGACGTAAGACGTCAAATTAAATTAAAACGTATGAAAAAAAAAGTATATAATTTGGAAAGTCCAACACTTCTGCAAAAGTCAAATATAGTTTGAATTAAAAAGTTCCCAAATTTGTCATATTTGTAAAAGAATTTCTAAAATGCATCTTTTCTTTGAGGGTATATACTCAAAATAATCTTAACTTAAAATTTGAATTTAAATTATGTATAAGCACGTCATTAAAGTCATTAGTGCAAACCATTAGGACAATTAGCATAGTTTATAATAAGTTCGTTAGAATCAATAACTAAAAATTACATTTAATCAATTTTTATCTACGTCTAGCATTTTCAGCAAATTTTAATGGGATTTCTTCAAGTAGGGTATAACCAATCGAATTACATTTTCAGTTAAACATTTAAACGTTAAACAATGTATTATTAACTTTCCTAAGTCCATTTCTAAACGTTTAAGTAAGTTCTCAAATTTAACCAGCTGTACATTACTAATGTAAGTAAGAACATTTGTAAAGTCGATCATAAACTAACAAGTTAAGTTTTGACGAATTAAATTGTTTTCTGATTGCAAGTTCTCATATTAGATCTTTTAAAAGATAAAACTTTTAAAAGAAATTGTTGACAATCTTCGAGTTTTTGTACACAAATTTAATTTAAATTTGTATCTGTAAATTCGCAAATGTTTCAAACTTCTAAATTAGAACAATGTGTCCAAGTAAAAATATTTATAACTTCGTAAGTCAAAAATGTCTTAAAGTTGATTACAAACCGAATTAAGTTTTAACGCACTTACATTTTTCTATATTATCGTATTAGATAATTAAATTTCGATTGAAAAGAAAGTGAAGCACATAAACTTACTAAAGTTTAAGTCACAACTAACTTTTCTAACAAGTAAGTGGGAAAGTTTATGTATACAAGTTTAATGTAACTAAACCATTTCATTTAATGGGCTATTAATTTCTCAATTTAAATCAATAAAATTTTAAGACTTATTACATCTGAACTGCTGTCCTTTGCGGAAGTAAGTTAAAGTTCAAAGTTTCTTTATGTTTATGACAAACAAATTTAATTTAAATGAAGCCTTTCATTTCGTTCGTTTCTAATTAAATACATTTTATTCGTAACTGTCAACATACTAGAACATAAGATTCATACGAGAGATACGAGTTTTAAATTTATATTCGAATTTAATTTCCTTTTAAATTCAAGATTGGCAAATAAAAATGTCATTTGAAAAGTTCGCAAAGTTCAGCAACCATGTATTCCTCAATTTGTTCATCATCATAATCAACAATTTCATAAAATTTGCAAGACCCCGAATTAATAAAAAGTCCATCGCATCGTTTAAAAATCCCTGCAAAGAAGGAAAAAAAGAAATGCTCAATTACCGAATGTATCAGGCGTGTCGAGTTCATCTGTATAGCAAGACTCCATCGTGGAGGGTATCGGACGGAGATACAAATCCAAGTTGATGCAATGCTCCATTCGGACGCTGCCGTCCGAGACGGTCAAACACTGCGCGTCCTCCTGGCTCTCCGTATTCTGCGCGCGGAATAAGAAAAGCGCATAATTAATACATTTCCCCCGATCGAGAGCGCAGTGCGAATGCGCGGCGCGCATGTGGTGCACGCGCGTGCGGTGGGAGCGCGACCAATCGGCAAGAAGGATAATTACTTTTCCCAGTAGCAGATCCTCGAGCGTGGGCTGCGCGAGGCGCGGATCGACGATGTAGCGCAGATCCTCCAGCTCCGGCGTCTCGAATTTGATCATGGATTCCTTTGACGCTGCCAATTCGTTCGTTGTGTTCTCGCCACGAAGCGCAAGACAGTCCGGCGTTGGCGGGTACGGCCATGGTGAACGATACTGCAAGATCGCGCACAAACCCTTTAGACTGACGCTCATTTCGGACTCACCGTTCGCGTGCACTTACGATCTGTTCGTCGAAAGTTTTTGTAAAAATGTTGACTTTTAGTATCTCACCAAGAGAAGAGTTGAGCGTGCTGGACTCTCAACCTGCAACACATCAGTAATGCCCAATTGGATAAATTATATGTCAGGCACATATTATTAGTGTATAACTAACACATACGATAAATAAAATAAACGTCTGCATCTGCCGTTATCGCAAAACAAACACAACTAATATTAGCACAAAGCGCTTGCGAAACGTGCGAGTCGAGTTCAACGCGTCGAGAACCTTTTTCTGGCCCCCCCACGGACGAGTTCACACGGCGACGCACGATCGTCACTTTTTGCTTTTCAAAACTCTATGACTCAGCAAACTCTCGACGCGGCGCGTCCGTAATGTAATGACTAACGAGATAAGAGAAAGCGCTCTAAATCGAAGCGCGGTACGCACGCAGGATCGCGTCCGCTCGTCCTGCCGCGCGCAAGTTGGAACTTGTTGAAACATGTCGCGGCTCGCCCACCGTGCCAAGGTCGCGCGTCACATGACCGGCTGACGTCAATGGGAATCCCATACAACGGCCGATCGATATTTTCGCGACCTAATACTAACGCTACGCGTTTCTAGAACATTGACAGCAAACAAAACGCGATCGATGCTAATTAATATTTTCGGTCCAATTAGAAACGAGGACCTTAGACTTACTCTCGAAACTTGACGAATTTCGCACCAGTCACGCAAAAACAAATTGATGCGCCGGCAACAATTAAAAACACCCCCGCACTAGCTCGAGTGCAATCCCTGCACTCGAATTCGCCTGGTTTATCGAGAAAGCACTTTCTTTAGGGGCAGACGGGAGCCTCGAAGCGCCGGTAACGCTAGCACAGGACCTCCGAGCGGTTGCACAAGTTGTGAAATACTCGCGGCCCGCGAGTCGCGACCGCCGGTTTTATACGACGCGGCGGTCATGCGCGTTTCGCCACACGCTCGTTCTCCGTTGCTCTCGCAGGAGAAAGAGGGCGGTCGACATGGCGACGTCATTCTCCACCAATGGGAAGACGTGCGCAGGAAAATTGTTGCTAGGAGTGGGACGATTTCGTGGAATTATGACTCACCGATAATCGACATGTTGTTGCAGGCTGCGGCCGACTGTGAACGAGGATCAACATAAAATGTGATATAATTCGATCCCGCCGGCCGGAATGCGCGAAGAATGAAAATGTTGTCAAACAGAAATAAAATGGCGACTAAATACAGCTAGATTTATTTACTTTCGAAATATTTTTTTGCGATAATAACAGGAAAATAGCAACAAGTAGTTATTATGAATATTTATCAGCCGTGCGCAGTTTTACACATTTTCGTTTGTAATTTTCAGCAAGCAACGGTAAACATTCGCGGACGTGAGAATTCCGGAAGGTTCCGGAATATTCTATGAAATAAGTCTAGGATAAGATTATCCTGCGCGTAAAATCAAGCGATTACTTTCGATTACTTACATTCTGGTGAGATAATAAAACTCGGTGCAATTCACGATATCCAATTTCCTCTCAGGTAAAACCCCTCGATCGCTTCGGTGCGCGAATTGCGAAAAGTTGCGCAATTCCTGCGGCACGCGGCACGCGTCCGAAACGTGATCGGATGGGTCCCGTCGACGATTCTCTTCGATTGTGAACGCTTTATCAATGAGCAGGATTGTACGAAGTGTCGCATAGCTTGCACGCCAAAGTGATAACGCCGCCCTACACCTTGATATTCCTGCTGGGGTAGCACTCGATTTACAGGCGATAAAAAAAAATTATCTAATTGTGAGCTGCACTGATCACTAGTTTAAATATGGCAACTGTACCACTGTATGTTTTAAATGTGCCAATGACTTGCTGTTTCTATTTATAACATTCACTGGCAATTAGATTCACGAACGTAAGTTTAATGTCAGTCAACGAGCGAACGAACACTTTTGAGTTTATTTATTACTATTTATTGTCGATGCGATCTCGTCGCAATGCAAATCGATAATGACGGGGTGCTCAGCTTGTGTGGCTTGGCTTGGGGTCTCCCCTGTGATGTTATGCGCTTTGTTAGATGTCGAACAATTCGTCTGGTGCACGTCTGTTTGTTGTGCTTCGACAAGTTGGAACACGTTTGGTTCGCGTCCGAGTTGGCGTTCGTAAACACAGCTGGGCGAACGCGATTGGCGCGTCGCGAGTGGAACGTTCTCGAACGCACGGCGCAGGAATACACTAAGGCGTCTGCAGAAGCGGGAAGGAAATAGTCGGACGCGTTGGACGGTGTTGACCGTGTTGACCGTGTTGACTATCGGCAGAAGGTTCTAGAAGCCCTTCCTTTTCGTGTATGCCATGTATGTGGAAAGACGAGCAGGAATTTTTGGCTGATGCAACAGCTTGTATCATTTCGTAATGCACATATTTGTGCTCAGGGAAGAGGTCAGGAATTTGGCAGAATTAATATATTAGTCTCGTGATTTTACTAAAATTATCCTAAATTTGTCATAAATTGAAAGATATTTATGTAAAGTCATCTTTCACTACTTTTATTACAAGTAGTAGCGTTTTAATAGTATGTTTTCTACATTTTTCGACCATGGTCATGGTCAAAGGGTAAGGATCGCAATGAATGCAATTATTAAATTATTATGATTGATCATTCCAAACAGGGCGAGTGGAATAAATATAATAATTAATAAGCATTGGTTGGATATAAATAAAGGTTGTCATAATATTTTGTGATAAAAGCAACAGAGATGATTCAAAGCGTTATGTAAGGCACGTGCCAATACGTGCGATCGAATCATTGCAAAAACATTCAATTATAGCCGGGAATCACATAAAACAAAGCATTTACGTTATTCGAGGCTCTCCTGCAAACAACTGTGAGTCACGCCTCACGCGCAAGTGTTTTATTTTGCAATGACAATGAAATCGCATAACTTGGCTCGTGATAATCGGTGTGGCAGAGTGCTGGAAATTGACGACCGGTTATTTTTAGGTTTATGGAGTTATGTATATATTTATTTGTAAGGTAGACTTGGTAGTATGAGAAAGTAACAGGCTTATTACAAACAGAATTTGCATTTTAAAATTAATGGTGGGCAGTGGTCACCGGGGACACTCATTGTATCATTGTATAATAATATCAATCTGGTGATTTATCGTAGGCAACCCAACATGCTTCGAAATTCAGGACATCGATGGCATCCATGGCATCCACCAAATTTCAATAGCTAGAAGAGATGAATTCTCGCGTAACCCATTCTTTACCACTGTCCTCATTTGAAGAGGGGAAAACCAGAATTTTGTGAATTTTGCCTTAAGTTTTTGAAGCAATTATTATGTGGAATTTTTTAATTTTCTTAATGGAATTCTAGTCCGAAACTATTCCCTTATCTAAACATAACATAACGATCTTAGCCAAATTAATTCGGGAAATAATGGATTAAAATTGTTGTACAGTATTTTGTCATGCGGGATCCCGGAATCGCCAAACTTGCCTAATAGCTGTTAATAACATATGCGCTGAAAATTTGTCTTGCATACATCTTATACAGGTGGGAAGATTCCTCAATAAGCAAGTTACCCAAATTCGTCAAAGTAAAAAGCGGAATTATTGTTCAGTTTACTGTTTGTGTTTTTTTAGTTTGCAAAAAAATTATAATATAAACAAATTAGAATTTTCAAATTTGGGACTAATTTATTTGCATAATTTTTACATATTCTTAATTGATATATAATTTTCTATATACTTTAACAAAATTAGAATGGAGACTTGATCCGCCTGACAAGTGTTATACCGGAGTAGCATAATTTTTTGATGTTGGTCAAATGCGTGCAAAATTTGGGCGTACACCATGGCGCGCCAATGCGTTCCATATACTTGCATAGTAGTGTATTCCTAATTTCTAAAAATGTTTTAGGTCAAAATTTTGATAATAAAGGTAATTTTCACTTTATGCCATCCATGATTTTTCATTGTTACACTGTAAATGTATATCAATAAGAAACTTATGTTGTAATCGTTGCAATACTAAAAAAAATGGTTTGTTATATTGTATAGATACAGTAAAAAATAATATTGCTTAAATTAGAATTTTTCAACAAAACAAAAATTTTGAGTAAATCAACACCATATTTTGACTGTGTTACAATGTACCGTAAAACAATGGAAGATCATGAATGGTATAAAGTGAAGGTTTTTTTAAATTATTTCTCCGAAACTATAAATTTTTTTGCAAAATAAAAAAACATGGGTCTACTATTTTCTCACAAATCTACAAAAATTCAGAAATTACTTCAATTTCGAAAAAGAAATTTGAAGTGTAAGTTTTGTATGGAATAACCCATATATATTGCAGTAACTTTAAAACATTTCTATCACTTATCTTCCGAAGGCAAGAAATTGATGATCATATGCGAATTGAGTGATTTTGTTTTATAAAATATCTGCAGATTTTCTTTAATAACTGAAAATAGCACCTTTACACTCCACGATTGTTTATTGTTAGTTTCATGCTGAGGGAAACGGGGCCTATACACTGAAGATGTATTAGTCCTTTCAAATTTATTCATGAAAACTTTATTTTGTCAAATTTATAAAAAAACTAAAATCGTATCAAAATACAACGAAAACAAACCTCCGAATACACAAAAGACGTTGATTCTCTTACATTTACGCACGACTTTTCAATGATAACACAAAGAGTAAGTAAGTTATAAAAACTTAAAATGCTTCAAATTTAACAATTATAACCTACTAAAAAAAAAAACTAAAACATTTCAATGAACATAAAAAGACTTTTAATACGAAATGAGAACATTATTTCAGGGGCTTCAAGACACTGGTAACCAACAACTCCTGATATGCCAGAACCCTCGTTTCAACGTCGAACAGCTTCACGGACAAAGGCTGAAGATTCGTGACTTTTGCTAGCTTGTTCGTCTCTAAATAATCCTTCAAGTGTTGCTTCACAGCCGACACGAACAAGTGATGGCCTTCAAGCTCAAGCTTGAAGTCGCTTAAGATGGCCATAAACTGAGACACCGGATGTTCCAGCCACTCTGGCTTGATTTGTCGTATGGTCGATTCGGACAACAGCTCAATGTTTCCAAAATCGACGAAATGGATGTACATAATGCCGTCAACTTTCAATAATTTGCCGCGGTACCATTTATCGTCACTATATCTGGCGATGCAGGTCTGATTTTCGCAAATGTTGGCGATTACAGGTTGATCGTGCCAGCCCTCGTTGATATCATCTTGAAGTCTGTTAAATTCGTCGTTCTCCTCGATCGTAGTCCGGAGTTCAAAGACAACTCTGTTCGTGCTAAAAACATTAATAATCGAGACTTCGAATACTTCGATAGTTGGCAGTGGAATGTATTTGTAGGATAATTGTAAGTTCGAGGACTTGATACTAGTTGCAGGAGACGACGACGCCTTGCCGATCGTCGGCACTTTATTCACCAATATTTCTTCGATGACCACATCTTCATCTGAGTCTGAGATGGTCACGCGTTTTGGAGAGAGCCTTTGCTTCTTTTCTGGTTTTAGCATTTTCTGGACGAATTCGTTCGCGTTGGTTTTGCCTTGGAAAACTACCGCCGTCGCACATCGCGATCGCCTAGCATAGTCCACGATTTTCACGTCGATAACTTTTTCGACGACAAGCACGTGCAACGAATCCAGCACACTGACTGGGGCGCTTTTCTTTATCGCGACGCCGTGCAAGCTCAGCACCATTGCTACGGGCGGCACCTGCATGAAACAGACCTCCTTCCACACCTCGACGTACTTGCAATCTTCCACGTTACCGAAGTCGATCATCTGAACGCGCAAGGTTTCGGCGTCTTTGTCCAAACCGACCACTTCTCCTCTATAAAACTTGTGGTTAGCATGATATTTCACGGTACAAGGATCACCCACGTTCCAAGTTTCATTCGGCACGGGCTCGGCGAACTGAAACTTTGCAAACATCCTCTCTTCCAGCTCTTGCAACAGCGCAGTAGCAGTAGTGGCATGGAAATATATGCGTCCCGATTCATCCACGTTAGTGGCGATAGCTTGAAACGAACTATCGCCGATGCATTCCATCGGTAGCCAAGTCTTGCGTTCGTTTTTCATCGACTTTCTGATGTTCTCGGGCAACAATACACTTTCTTCATCGGTTTCGTCGCGTTTCGAAGATTCCGATTGAGAGTTTGTGCTGTCATCAGGCACGACCCAGTCGTTCAGGAGAATCCCCAAACCGTGCCTGCAAATCCGTTTGTTGACGTTCGTGTTGATCACCTTCGTGCGCTCCAAAGCGGATCCCTGCTTGGTTTTTCGCAGCCACAGAATGACGGGCGAGTTCACGTTCTTTTGGCGCTCAATTTTCACGCTGGTCATGAAAACGTCCATCTTTCCGATGAGCATGTCTCGGAGAAAATCGGTTGCGGTCAGCGACCATTTGGGTCCCATTGGTGTGATGCCGTAGAGACTGACTTTCAAAGCCAACGCGGGGATTTGAAAGTCTTCGTGCAAGTCGCCCATCGCTTCGCAAGGCGCTTCGAACAGCTGGCTGAAATCCATCCCCATCACTTCGTAGTGATTCATCGGCAGACGCTTCGTAATCGTCGCGCGGCAATATTGCTTCGTCTTTTTATTATAAGCCGCGCAGGTTTGGTCCACTTGCCATTCGGAGCGCTGGTTGAGACGGTTGGTGGAGTAATATTTTTGAAATTTGATATCGAACTGGCTCAATTGGCTTGTGAAACTCTCGTTTTGCAGCGGGTGAATGTGAATGCAATTCGGGTTCACGACCTGGACGACTTTAACCGGCACCAACTTCATTCCGCTGCAATCGTCGCTAAGTTCTTCTTCCTCGGTAGTGGTCATGTTCTGCGATTGCTCCATTAAGCTCGTCGTAACGGACGGTTCTGGTTCTTTCGGTGGAGGTACATCGTGAGGCCATTCTAATTCCTTGGATCTGCCAAAAAACCCGCACAGTTATCCAAACTCTTCCAAATATATAACACTTACATAAAACCCGAAGATTTCAGACCGATGATTTGCGTTAAATATGCATTGATGCAAATGTCGTAGGTACCAAACACTTCAAACAGAATTACTTCTGGATGCAAGACTTGCGCGTGCACTTTTACTCTGACCGGCATCTCTGTGAATCGCTTCAAATACCCCATCCCTGTTTGATTGCTCACTTCGTTATCGTAAAACACATGAGCAAGCTGCACTTTAAGAGCCATTCGAACATACGTCGTAAACCTCTTGGTAATAACCCGCAGATCTTTGTACGAGGCGATCGTTTCATGACCAGTATCCGCCAATAATACTCGAACTGCACCCGCTCCTTGTTCAATATCGCACACTAGTCCTCGGTACCAAGATGGAGGCGCACCGTCGCTACCATTCTGTCGAACTGCGACTGCGCCACCAACTTTGGGCGAGTAGATTTTCCCTGTCTTCTGATTATTTACATTATTGTAAAATTCTGCCATGGCACGTTTAAGCATACGAAAGTGATCTCTCTGATCAACCTATAAAGAAGACAAACTAAATACTCGTCAAAATAATGTATAAAATAACCAAAACCTACATCCCGCACAAAAACAGTAATGGAGTCCACGATATTAGTGATAACAGCCATAAATGTTTCTGTTTTGACCGCCTGCTCATAATATACGACGTTATTACTTTTGATGTCGTCTTGAACTGATTCGATCACTTCGCAATCCTCATCCTTATCGCTGTTGCACACGGCTCTGCCCATGAAGATTAACGAATTGCGAAGATAGAAATCGTCAGTTTCCGAAAAGACTTTCAAATCAACTTCGTAATATGTTTCGGCACAATGTTTGATTATCATTGTCACATTGCTCCTAAAAACACGACAAATTGTAAATGCTTGATGCGCGCATATTGTAGGTGTAAATAAGTTACCCAGAAAGCATGTCGGCCATCAGAGCCGCATCCTCCTCGGTCCATGGTTGATCTGGTGGCTCAGTAATATCATACAATTTGCACTCGTATGAAAAGGCCGGAATTTCGGCAAGTTCATCGATAATGGTGCGCATGCTACAAAGTAAAGTGTTAACTTTATGATAATATGTGTCAAACATAAAAAAATTGTTTTCAAAATTCCAACTGATTCTTGTGTATTTTGGTGCGCAGATAACGCTAACAAAAATTATCCAATACATCAGGATTTTCTACAAATCGTGATCAAAGTTCGGATTTTGGCCATTTTGGGTAATTTTTGTAATCCATTTCCGCTTAAAGTGGTTGACGAAATTGTATTTCAAATACGCGATTAAATAGGGATTTTCGTGATGAAGGCATTAAAAGAAAGAGATATAATATTCGCAAATAAAATTCCGCGCAATTGATAAAAGGAACGTTGCGCACTCGCAAGTTTATCACTTGGTCCAACTGTGCTCTCTCGGCTGTTTTGACTTAAGTGAAACTGAAGCACAACAACGTTCTTCCTCCAAAGCTTTGCTTTTTACTATACACTGCTGCGCATGCACTCTGTGGTCAGGCAGAGCCGGAGCCAGGATAGAAAATTGCGTAAATGTTCAGGCAACAAGTCGCTAAAAGCGCTCTAGAAATCGCAGCTTTATTCGAATATGAAAACGCAGTTTCTTAATCTGTTCGTTACGAAATTCTCTATTTAATCGTTTCTTTGATATGCAATTTCGTCAAACACTTTACGCGGAAAATCGACGCCAAAAAAATGCCGAAAAATGTTATTACTAGTTATGGAATCCGCACACCAGACTACATCAAAATGGTATTGGTATAATTAAACTGCGAACTTACTCATTAAATGATACAATATCAATATTTCCATAATCGATATATTTCACCTTACATTCGTGCCTAGATGTGAAAACATCAGTGACAAGAACGCGACGCCAGGAATTTGTCATTCCGTTTGGATATTTTGCCAAATATATAGAGTCTATAAAAATACACAATGAATTTTAATACTTAATACTATTTAATAAGACGTGATCTTACTGGCTTTTGGAACTTTTATAGGGGAGACGTAAAACTTCTCGGTCAAATATTGAATCTTTTTGTGAATATCCTGCAAGACTTTGTAGTGCTTGGCTAGCTGAACGTGGAATTTTCCAGGAGAGATAATATTCGTCACCAAGACATTTTCCATGGAATCTTTAAAAGAAAAAAAATTACAATTAATATCTTAATGTAACTGATTTCAAATTATCTCACTTTGCGTGAAATTAACTGCATCAATTTCCAAGATTATGTCATCCATCTCCATACATTCTCGACTAGCACATTTTCCTTCCAAGGAGTCGATCGATTGCTTCCTTAGCATGAACTCTGTAACAATAATATTTATATTATTGCAGGGTTTTATGTTAAACAAAAAAAAAAAAATTACCTTGATTGCCAGAAACCACCAGAATTGATTTATTAGGATTGGTGCCGATGGTGATTTCCGAAATATCCGATGCGTCCGATTCGTAAATGATGCTGGAATTGAGCGAATCCATAGCGGGATTTTCGCTAACGAGTCGGAAAATCTTCCCAGCGGATTTGTTCACCTTAAAGTGCGACTCTAGGTCGTCGAATTCGACGAATTCGAATTGGCTCCTAGAATGTGACATAAACAAAATATTCGACAGCAACAAACTTGCAATGCTTCATTACTTTTGAGCACTTCTCGTTCCGGAATGTCCGAGTTCTTTCAAATAATGCGGCAGCAGCGCTGCGTTTTCCATGCGCTGCATAATGAGATCGATGTTTTGCCAAGCGCCGAGCTTCTTCTGTTTGACGACATTTCCACCAATTTGAATGAGATCTTTGATAACAGCGATGTTATTCTTCAATTCACCCTCGACTGCCCTCAAGGAATTTCCGCTGGCATTGGTGGAGCACGCCGCGTCTTTCAATAAATTTGTTTCGATGCGTTGCAGTTTCCCGTGCAACTCGTTAAAGCATTTTCCAATGGTTTTCTCGAGATTGGCGTCTGGTTGTTTCATAACGTACTTCGCGGTCATTATCTGAACAACCTGAAAAATTGAAAGGAAACATTGATTAATATTTTTATAGCGAACACACTCCTATGATTTAAACTTAATGAAGTGTCTATTTTAGGTGATGATAGTGTTCTTTGTTGCGAGCATTGTTGTTACGAATCATTTCAAGGAGTTCTGGTGCGATGACGGCGAGCTTACGCCGTATCTCTTTAAATCTGCTTGTATCATTGTAACACACCTCCGTAATTTCGAATGAACTTGATACCTTTGTTCTCGTTTGACTTCTAGATGTTGATGATGATGCAACACCAACATTGGGTAGGTTAATACATTTAATGCCGATTGTACCGACAAGATTAATATTCTAAATGATTTATGTAAACTTTTGTCTGCCTAACAATAGAAGTCATAAAACAGATTAAATCACAGTTGCAAATAGGTTATCATTGTTATATCACAAATAAACGTGAGGGGTCTCCAGATTACAAGATGGTGGTCTGCTCGTAACTAAGATGGCCGACGTTAAAATTCATAGCATAACCTCAATCGAACGCTATAAAAGGCCTGCGACACAGCGAAACGAGTTGAGAAGACGCTGCAATTGCAGCGGAATTGCTCGCCGCAACGATCCGAAGCATTTCCATCGCGTTCGCCGCGCGCTGCCAGCGCGTTTCGGTGGGACAACTTCGAAGGCCCGTCCCCGTCGCCGTCGCCCACCGCGGCGTTCAAAAGGTAAAAGTGTAGACTTGGAGGTTCGCGCGGCGTTGTGCGGCCAGTACGCCACGAGATGTTCGCGTAGTTGGTAAAACCGCGAGGAGACGCCCAACGACTTCTGCGTCGATCGCAGTGCATCTTTAAACGCACCAATTTATAAATAAACATTAAAATTAAATTAAACTGCGCGGATCGTAAAACTTTAACTTGTTATTGTTCGGCAATCAATGGTGCACACTTGAAACTTTTGAACTTTTAAAAACTTTGCCAACGTTTCGCTGAAACTCGAACTTCTTTTCTAGCACTCGACGCAGCGAAAATGAGACCGTTACACGGCGTGCATACAGTGCTCATTATTCTAGGATATTTATTAATCACAGGTGAGAACGTCTGCGCGAGCTTGCAAAAATTTTTGCTGCGCATTTTCAACATTTCACTTCGCGCTAAAGGTGACTTTAACGACGGCGGACGAAGGAGTTGTTTACGTTGTTGAAGCGTCGAGCACTTTGACCTGTCGTCCTCCAACCGAAATTCGTAACTTTTACGCTACGAGATGTTAAAGATTGACGACATTTGCAAAATCATAGAAATATCTTGCAAAATGCAGAGAAACTTTTGCCGCTAATGTTGAAAGTGAACTTTTTGAAATAATTGATTGAATTATTAATGTAGACAAGATTATTAGCGAGAAACAAATGTTTTTACACGTTTCATCTCCAACAAAGCGTCTGCCTCCAGCATCGCGAAAGATGAACCCGAACCCGCTGGCCTTGCCAACATCACGGCAATTCGTAGTCAATCGCAGGCAATTACTAATTTGCATAATTCAACAACTACTTCTTCTTACAATGTTTCCTAAAACTTTTAACTTCCAGCAGTTTAACACCATAACGAACGAAACATTTCCATGTAAACAAAACGAAAAACAGTCGGATGCCAAGAGAATTAAAAATTCGACATTTCAAGCCATTAGCAAATTACACGCAACAAAGGGAATTAATAATGTTCATTGACACATTGACACCGAAATTACCAACACAA
>JARRAA010008822.1:0-10881 GCA_030557295.1 Ecitodaemon sp. MM-2014
TGCGGTACTATCACCTGATCTGTATGCAGTCCGTGCAAGATGACGTCACCATCGATACTGAAACTTGTTAGTCAGTGTATCTTCTTCTTCTTCTGTTTCTTGTGCAGTTTTTTATGACTTTAATTATTGTCGACTAAATAATAGCACAAAGGAAGTTAGTTTCTAGAGTGAGGTACTATCACATGATCTGTATGCAGTCCGCGCAAGATGACGTCACCGTCGATACTGGGACTTAGTGTGTCTTCTTCTTGTGCAGTTTTTTATGGTTTTAAATTTGGCCGACTAAATATAAAATATCGCGCGCGCGTGTCCTGCATAAAGATGATGTCTCGTTTATTGTTTCCACGAAGGCAATTAAAAAAAGTATGTAAACTAAAATTAGGGTGCCGCGCTCGTGACATTTACGGCCCGTAATAAGCCGACGGCGTCGCGGCAGTCCGACGCGTTGAACTTTGCACTCGCGCATTGCAACATTGCCATTAGCGTTTCTCGGTTTCTTCGCTCCGATCGCTTCCGAGACCCGAGCGACGTCGCCCATATCGCGTCGATACGCGGCGAACTATTCGGTTTACGACGGTTTTAATGAACAATTCGACACGCACTCGGAGATATTAGGACACGCCGCGGCGGACTTTACTGCCGGCTACCAAAATCTTCATAAAAATTTATGATCGGTAGCGAGGACTACGCGCAAACCTCTTCATCTTCGTCTTCATCTTCTTCCTTCGATTCCCCGTAGTCGTATATCTTATTGCGAACGTCGTCCAATGCGTCGAAGAATCCGTGACTAATTAGGAGCGAATTATTCATTCATCTGTTGAATTAATCGACAACTGTTAGGAGTTACCCTTGGCGCGATCATCGGCTTCGGTTTCTGGTTATTATTCTTCCGCACAATAGAATCCTACCCTTCCCTCGCACCCTTTCGCGCGTCGCGTTTTTATTGTGCTGACGCGGCTACCCTACTAGTTGCTGTCTGGCCGCTATCGCAACTTGTAACCGAAGCGCATCTGTTAACTTTATCTTCGAACGCAAATATAAGTCGATTAGCGCGAATGCATCCGAGCGCGAATCTCGTCCGGCGCAGATATGAATTATTCGAATTGAATGAGCACCTGAACGTGATCCATCATGCATTAAGTGCAATCACAACAAATCGAACAGATTTTATCTTCTGGCTTCGCTTACGCTCCGATGGCGAATGCGAGGAATTAATTTAGCACTTGCAGCAGGGAGTAATAAGAGGAGAAGGATAGGTTAGGCTTTGCGACTAGCCAGTCACGATGCCTGAACGCCATCTTGGACGCGTGATCCATCATGACGAGACGAAACACTTGACTGTGCCTTTTGCGTCCTCGCAAATCTTGACAAATCGTTCCCACTATGAGTAGCGAAAACAGCCGAATAGCAGAACCTTTCATCCCGAAAGATTTAAATTCTAGTTTAGCGCCCCAAGTTTAGCCCATTTCACACGTTAGTCATGATACGTGGTTATCGCCGATCTGATGCTACCTGCCCGACGCCGCGGTTTATCTCATCGAATCTAATCAATATTCTAATGTATTCCGCGTATCTACCGAGCGCGCACGGTTGTCCATATGGTCGCGCGTCGGCTGCCCGCAAATTCCCACGTTGATGGGTCTCACTTTTCGGGGGATGCGCTAATGACCGACGCGAGTGTGCGTGACCACTATCCGCAAACTAACCGCGCCAGACACGCACGGTATTGTCATCAGTTTACAGCAACACCGGATAACCTCTAATAACCTGCGTTGCGTCGTTGCCCGTACTTTCAGTTGGTAAATTTGCCTATTCACAGATTGCCCACTTCGGCCAGTAGTCCGCGCGCAATGATTGATATCTTTCCGGTTACAGAAACGAGTTCCTCGAGCAGACAACGATGAACTTGGGCATTTGAAGATGATCTATAGATTTCTGCAGCTTCCAAATTTGGACCTCGGTTTGTGCCATTGCCAGATTGTATGGGGATCCAATTAGTCAGCCGTAGGAGAATCAACGGAGCGTAAAATATGCGCCGCGCAGAGCGATGCATCTGATTGTGTTTTCTCACTTATTAGCATAGAGTCCAGGTGAGTCCAGTTGGTTCGGAAGTAACCAATTAGTGCGGCGGTGAATCATCGCTGCCACATTGTTGCGGCCGGCTAACAAGGTATCGCACGTCTTGGAAGAACTGTTACGCAACGCGTTGTTACAAAACGCTGAGTGCGTTTGAGAAAGACACGTTTTCTTCGACAAACTGTGACGGGATCACCCTCCCAACCATTAGGACCGCACGACTTTGATGAATATGGAAATTGGGACATCGCTCCGGCAACGTCCACTCCATATTTAATTAAAACGTTGTTTCGCTTATTGCGACCAACGACGCGGAACGCGTATCGTCGAACAATGCGCTCGGAGCATTTGTTTCAACCCTTTCCACGTGCGTGCGCATTTTTTCGGTGATTCTACCTTAACTTGATTATTTAATTTAATTGACCTCTTCTTTTCAAACAGAGGGACAATTACCGGACCGGCTTTTATTGAAATTATACCCGTGTGTCGCGATAATTTGGGGCATTCGACGACAGAAGTCTCTTAATTGAAATGTACTCGAAAAAACAAACAAAAAGAATGAAATGAAAAAAGTCGCGTGTCCTCATTTAAAAATTTTAATTAAACTCGTACTTTGTGTGTGCTGGTAGGTAACAAATAAGGTTATGTTACTTGTTCATTACTAATCAGATAGTAAACGATCAAAGCCGTCCGAAAGCTAAGATTTGCCCTCGCGGGGATGAAAACGACCGGGTGTCCAATGAGAGTGTAATCGGCGTAATCGTTTCATCGCTTCGTCATTTCACGGTTTTAGCGTTTCGCCGTTTTACGTTTTAGGCTACGCCCGCGTTTTGGGGGGTGAGTCAACGCTCGGCGGCCGCCCCCCTGGCCACGCATGGGCCAGATAGGCGTCGCGCGGGCGCCTTCCCGCTTTGTTTTAATTGCGACATCAAAATTTGATTACGGGAAGTTTCTTTATGCCTCCTGGTCATTTGATTTAACATCTCCGCCGCATCCGCAGCCTCCGGTTGGCCGAGGAGCGAGGTTAAGAAGACAAATAGGTGGCGCGCGCGCGTAATGGTCGTTTATATCGCTATTTGAACCGTTTGGAAATTACGGCCGGCGAAATGATGGCCCATCATTTCGTGCGCAATCTAAAGCGATCTTTATCTTTTTCAGCGTTTCGTTTAAGCGTTTCGACGCCATTTTTAGACAATGGCGGCGCAACAACGTGACGCCGCCGACGCACCGACGCAGATGAATAATGCATGTTCGCTTTAGCGTTTTCCTCCGGAATAAAAAAAAAAAACGCGTCCGGGAGCGGCGTCGTGTGTGCCCCGCGTGCCATTTGTACGGGGTGTTAATGTCGGCGGCCGTAAATGCGCGCGCCCGACGCGCTCTCGTAAATAGCGCTCCCTTATTCCCGCATTCCCGGTGAGCGATCGCTGCCGTAATATTTATTGTAACCGACATTAAACATTTAATAGACGCGTCTTCCTCCGCCCCGACGCATCCGCCGATTTCACGAAATTAATAACCTTTTTTACGATAGCAACAATTTTCGGTCATTTACATATTTGCACGTTATGCGGGCCGCGCCGCGCCGTTACAAATACAATTTTAACGAGTTTCGCGTTTTATCGCCGCGGCACTAAACCCACACGATTTCGTCGGCCATTTGGAAATTGTGCTGTTGCATTATACAGATTGGGTTATGTTTGCAAATTCGCAGCGGCACAGTTTATAGTCTGTCAGCTTTTCGGGCAAGATTGATGACCTTCCCGAAGCGCAAGCGACGTTCGCATCGATTCTTTTAAGTCGAACGAAAACAAATAGCCGCGGTTCGGTTAGTCCGCGTTTGATTTCGGCCCCGAGGGAATGTTCCTACCGTGAAATCGGGAGCTTGAGCGGCATCCCTCCGCGGCCGCGAAGAGCCGCGAGCCGCTCCTGACATGGGAAAAGTGAAAAATTCAAATCGCATCGCATCATGCCGAAATAACAACAAAAATACACGAGGGTGGCTCGGAGTCGGACGCATAAAACACCCACTTTAAATGCGAAATAAAAACAATTTTGCCCCGAAGAATGCGAGCATATTCGAAGCGCTGCGGAATGGTCCTGCGCGTGGCTGGAAGGGCCGCAAGCACGAATCGAAAATTTGAATTCGAATCTGTCGCTGCAGGAGTAGGAGTGATTGACAAGGGTTGCAAAACGCGTTGTATGGAAATTACGCGCGTCGCACCGAATGTCACACGCTGCACATGGCGCTCGCAGCCTAATCTGCATCGAGCCGATCCGGTCCGCGTTGGGATTGCACCGCGCGGATTTCAATTTGCAAACAAACCGCCGCGATATTAAGTATTCATCGCAAACGCACTGCAACCTGCACGCCGCGATGGCATCCCATCAAATTTGCACTCTAAACATTCCTCTCTTAGCTCGTCCCGCGGTCAGGGGTAGTAAAACGCAAGTTCATCAGGTTCGGACTAAATACGTCAATCCTCACGGCGCCGCACAACTTCTGTAACTCATCCTCGCGATAATACAGTAATATCGAATTAATAACCGCCTCGAGGCCGGCGGATTAATTAACGGGGCTTAAAGCACGGCCAGGATTTACACTCGGAGTCGGCGGAATAACAAACTCGCATAGGTACGGAACGGAACGCCACCCTTCTTGTTCTTGACGCGTCGCTCGGCTGCTTTGTGCAGTTAATGCAAATTTACGAGCGCGGACTTGAGCCGGAGTTATGTCCTTCCACGTCCTAGTCCTCGTCCGCGCGCCGAGTCCTTCGCCCTCGACGCATCGCGTCCAGTTTTAAATCCCGGCCATCAGCGCCGATCATAATTTAGCCTGTCCGTCGGTTAATCCCGACTCCCCGGTTTAATTACAACTGTCCTCTGGGAATCGCATTGTTACAATGATTATTTTAACTTCGGCCATCGTCGGCAACGTAGATGGCGCTCCGGCGCTAGACGCTCCGGTGTCTTGACTTTTTGTCTGTTCGGTGTTTTTTTTTGGAGTTCACTGAACGGCTCGAAGTGCGCCGCGTCCTGGCAGAGCAATAATGCTTTCGGTTTTTAATGACTTCGACGTAAACCACCCCCGAGTCGCCGCCGCGCCACTTTATATCAATATAACTCCGGCCCGAAACGCTTACGTCGACCGCGAGTGCATTTATAGCATTCCATAGACTTGCAGTTTATGATCATGAAAATGCCGAAACGCGCAAACAAAACGAACGCGGAACGCAGTCGTTCGATTTAAGCGCCGTCGAATAAATATAAAACCATCGCTCGCCGCCCCCGCGCGAGGGCGAAGCCGGGCATAACTCGAACGAAAATCGCCGCGCGGGAAAATAATGCGCAAACACTCAAAACACACGTCGGACGATCGAGAAAGTACGCAGACGCGACGAAACAGCTTAAGCTCCGAGGCATTCGCCCGCCTTGTGTGCGCACCTTTTATGTCCGGAAGTAAACGCACCCCCTGCGCAAGCAAAACAATATTTCGACGGCGAAGCGAAGGAATGAAAAGCGGAAGGAATCGTTCTTAAATTTTTGGCGCCGCCGACGCGCGCATAAATATTTTTATGCGCTTTCGGGAAGATTGCGTTTTAGATCTAATTGCGACCGATTTCCCGGCGCCGCCCTCTGATGCGCTAGGCTGTTTTACGGTCGCTGAATAAACAACAAATCATAAAATGCGTTTTGCATTCGCCCGTTGCTCCCTAAATCTCTCTGGAAGTTTGTATAAAATCTGCGCGAGGCATAAAAGTTTTACGCGCGCGCAATAAATAAATCAAACGTGCGACTTTCGCTTTGTTTGAAGTGTTCATGCATTACGACTTTATTCCGCGCGGTTTTCCGGCGTTTTCCCGACGAAGGTGAATCGAGGCTACTCGCGCGCAGATGGCGTAACACGCCATGAAGTTAAATTAAAGAAATAGTGCTGATTATGTTGCCGCATACGTCGTCACCGCATACGACACACTAAATATCCGAGCGGGAGCAGCGTCACAGCTCGACGCGTCGTAAAAAGGACATAATGAAATCATATTTCGGATTTTCCTCCTTTCCAGCGCTGCACTTCCCTCAGCCGCCAGTAGTAGTCGTAAAACTTGGTTAACGCCGACATGTGGACTCGTGGACATGCGTGCGCTTCGGAAATAAATTAAATGTTTCAATTCGGCGCATTTCCCATTCACACGTCTCGCGCGCACAACGCTCGAATTTCATCAGGGAAGAAGCGAAGGAGTCAATAAATTTTTTATGTTAGATATTGTCGTTAAGCGCGCGACACGAGGCGCGCCAACAAAGAGCCACGAAAAGTTTCGCAATCGGATGATTCACACTTGTTTTACGAGCTAATTAAGACGTCGGAGTATGTAAATCGATCACTAAAAATCCTGTTACAAGTGATGCACTTTGTGCGCCTTTTAGTGCCGGCCATTTCGGCGGATCTAAACGAAAATGACTAGGTCTATGCCAAACTCTGAGAAACTAAGGTTAGCTCAGTTTCGCGTCGGTAATCTTGTTGCTGGTGTAGCAGTTAAACGGCAATAATGCGAGCTGCACCTATCAAAAGCCCGCTCGTGATCCCGAGTCAATTACGACCGAGAGATATTAATAATTTTACGGCATCGTCTCGCGAAGATAATGCGTCACAACTAAGTTTCGTCGATGATAAGACGCTCCGCTTCGCCGCCGTTCTTTCGCGACGCCGACCGAGCTTTGGCGGGAAATTTTATGCAGAGCTCTTCGTCCTTTTTGCCCCTGCCTTGATTACGCCGAGTGCTGTAAAATATCGCTCGGGCGCGTAAAATAACAATGCCCTTTGATATTCCCGTTCCCGTTCCCAATTCGAATGTTTCAATCGGTAAAGTGAGAAATTTCATCGGCGGTAATGAGTCATAAGAGATTGCGTCTCGCGCGCAAAGAAATGAATAAAATATTGTGTCGAACGCACTCGTAATGAAATAATATCTCCGCACTTAGAAACGCGCGCTTTATGACCGCTTTTATTGAAGTTAGATTTATTCCCTCGTTCGGGGCGTCCGTCGGAAAATTTTTATTGGCCCATGAAACGAAAATACGTTGCATTTAGATTTTATAAATTTATTTGCCGCGGCGACGCGCCGCGAAATGATAGCGCGACAAAAGAAAAACAGCGAGCGAATTGAAAATATTGCGGAATGAGCGATAGCGCGACCGAGGCGAAACAAAACAAAGCGCGCCATAAAACTTCCGCCCTTTTAATATCTCCGCCGCGACCGTAATAAATGTGTAACAACGTACAGACAAAAAGACTCCGGCGTCGCATTAAAAATATTAAAAGGATTTGCGCTAGTGAGTGTAAAAATGTGCGCCGCACAGACAAAAGATGACATTTCATATATTTTTTTTATCGAAATTACAACATTCGAAGAAGGTAATAAACGTTTTGGCAATTAAGAAGTTCCTTTGTTCTCTTGAGGTCGTGTGACACAAAGTTCTGGATAGTATAGGATGGGATGGGAAAATAGGAGGAGAGTAGGATAGGATTCGATTAATTTGTCCGAAGCTATTAACGTCTGCAATAATGGTTTATTGTGTCACGCACGCCCTACGAACGAGGTGGATAAAAGGACGAAAGCGATACGACGTCATTTAACAGCCAGGAACACCGAGATTAAGTAGATTTTGTCCTTTTAGGTGAAATATCCTTCTGTTTCGTTATTCCGGTCGGTTAATGATTTACACGCAGTCGGTGTAGCGTCCGCCGGACTAACATGCAGTCCGCGCCGGCTGATCAATACGCAGTCGGCACGAAATGAACGCCGCGTCACATTCGACGCTTTCCACCGCTAACATGATATTTATAAGTCCGCGCCGGTCCGACTGTCAGGATATTTAGTTACACGTGCCACGCGCTCGTGACGGCGCGCGGTAAATTCCGCTGACAGATTCTTAAGATTCCGGCGCGACAATATGGCCCGCAGACGCGGCGGAGGCGAACGTCGGTAGATCACCAATTTACCTCACAGATGGTGGCGGATGGCATGCCTCGTGGGTAACGCCACCAATAAATCGCCGACATCCCCTCGACCTCGAACCTCTCGCCGCCGATCCACGACGGTTAACGTGACTTTTTTGTCTTATTTATTAACCCAAATAAACGAGCGCGACTACTAATTGCCGCGCGCGACAAAAAAACTAAAAACCGCCGCCCCACGACACATAACTCTCGAGGTAATGCGCACAAATGAGCGCGCTCGTCAATGTAAGCTCTTTTAATTAGTTTTTTTAATCTCTCCGAGTCGTTTTATTGCGCGTTTGTATTTCTCATAACTCACTCGCGCGATGTGCGGCCATATTTTCATTCTCAATCCGATAAAAACACGTGACGTTTATTTTTCGATTCCCCAGACGCCGCCGATTATTTTATTGCCGCGCGCGGGGGAGCGGAAAAAGGAGCAAAGCGAGGATTTTCTAATACGCGCCGCGACACGCTATCGGATGTAATTTATACGGGACGGGAAGGCGAAATTGTGCGCCTAATTTGTAGTAATGGAAGACAAGGTTCCAGGAATGCGAAAAACAAAACACTCATTATAGGTTCTCGTCACGCATCCGCCGGCGACAAAAAGACATCGATCGCCGGATAGTTTCAGATAGTAATCGCTTTATATTCGCGTAATAACGGCGAGCGACGCCGTTTGTCGCCGATAATTATGCGCTCGCGTCATGATTGCGCGAAGGTCCGCCGAAATCCACAATTCGTAATTTCACGTTTCGCGGCGGCGGCGGCGCGGATAAGGGTAAACATTGGTCTGGACTTAAATTGTCCTCCTGGGGATACGGTAATGCACCGCCAACCGGAAATTAATGCGCCCGAGTCGCAACCACATTAAAATCAAGGTCCCAGGATCGGTTCTCGAATTCGAAACTTCGAAAATTGGTGCAAGGTTAATGCAGCGCGGCGAAAAATTGATATTACTTTACAATCCGGTTCGAAGGACATATTTGTACTCCTCTCGAAATGCGATTCCGCTCGAATTGGTCCTCGGGCGCACTTATAGGTTATGTGTCGTAATAAAACAGCGCGCGCGCTCGATGTTTGAGCGGCCGTCGAGAGCGCGCAATGCCGCCGCCTCCCTAACAACGTCCACGAGCGTCCCCACGCGCGGTCGGAGGGACGGTCGCCGCCGCCGCGATGAACTCTCCGCATCATGCGCGCGATGTATTTGCGGCCGCGTTCGGGAAATGATTGATTTTCTTGTTTTCGTGCGCCGGCGTCTTTTTTTCGGCGAAACAATACATCGCCGCGCGGAACACGGCAATATGTGGAGCGGCTGACAGTTTTATTCATCGCGGGACGCAATCATCAATAATGCACCGCGACGGGGTAGTTAAAACCGCTGCGTGATTTATAAATATTCGAACGGGTGAACGACTCGATGAGCGCGCGATATTGTTGCTCGCGTGCGCGAGTTTTGCTCTCGTTTGTTGACGAAAACGCGCAAATTGCTCGGACACATGTCGATTCACAGGGATACAAGGCCCGCGAGTGACAGGACCTTCTAGACGGTTTTAATTTATGCACAATGGCCTTGTACTTGCGCCGCTAGTCGGCGAGTATTAAAAATAGGTGACTTAGGCGCTTTGAATTATTTATTTATTCACGTGTCATTGACGAGCGGGTATTTGCCCTCCGGCGCGCGCCCCGAGCGAGGACCACCGATTGATCTAGTCGCTAGCGTCTAGACCGCCGGTGGAGGCGCGGAACAAGCTGAGCGTAAACAAAGACCTTATTTTACTGTCAAACTCACCCTCAAACTATTCGGAGTAAAAACGCGCGTTCGGCGGCACTCGCCCGGCAGCTAATTAACGGCGCGAGCGAGGGCGCATTTTTCCTCTCCGGCGGCGCGCTTTTAAATCCCGGAATGCGGAATGCCGGAGCTAACAACTCATTATGCGCTTTATCTTCCTTTATCTCGGCCCACATGCCCCCGCGCTATGCGACGAAGGCGACTTTTGTGCCTCACTTTTTCTAATCCCGGCCAGGCTAAAAAATTTGCCGAGCGCGCGTTTTATTTCGCGTGCAATTAGCCGTCTAATTGACGGCGAATGCGCGGCGAATTAAACTTTATTTATCAGAAAAATTAATTTTCCAAAACATTTGCATAATTCCGCGCTCAAATTTTACATCGCAATTAGACAAGACAATTCCAAACAAGGGGGAATGAATATTTGAACATTCCGTCCCTGAGTTTGTGCCTTTTTCGTCTTGGCTTTCGTCTAGCTTGCATCTAGATAAACGCAATTTAATGTCCGGCGCAACTAATAAAAACACTCTACGTGCACATAATAAGCATATAAAATTGTTGCGAGTGTTTCGTTACGTTTTGTGCAATAATCATAATAAAAGTGCAATCGTCGTAATGCTCGTAATGTCCATTATTCCGGCCGCTCGACGACGAGCGAACGAAATTGCCGAGTAGATTGTCGAGGGAAATTTATTTCCGTCCCGGATAATGCTAGATTAAAACGCGCGACAATCTTTTCTAAACATTTTACAACTTTAACAACTTTATAGGAAATTTGATTTGCACGTTTGCGCAATCTTGGATCCACCTAGTTTTAAACGGCGAAACATTGTAGGGTGGAATTGCGAAATTTCGTCATCCGACGACTCTAGATTAAATTATAGCTTCCTGCGAGCTTAAGCACCCTTCTAGCAGTCTAGGGCGCTTTCGGAACAATAATTACAACGCGTTAAAAGCACCTACGTTCGCATAATGCACAATAACGTTACAATGTGCGGCGAAATTGACTAAAATTACA
>JARRAA010008839.1:0-13812 GCA_030557295.1 Ecitodaemon sp. MM-2014
TAACCTAACCTAACCTAACCTAACCTAACCTAACCTAACCTAACCTAACCTAACCTAACCTAACCTAACCTAACCTAACCTAACCTAACCTAAAACCCAGCCCATTATGTTAATTAGATGTTATTATTGTTCGGTTCGGTTCTAGTTCGGACGAAACCTGGGATCGTAGGAAACTGCAAATGCCCAACGAGCGAAACCGAAGGTTCCGAGTGCAGCCGCTAGGCGGCGCCAGAGGTCGTCGCTGCCCAGTAACGAGTTCGTTTGTTTGTAAACAAACGCGATTTATAGTTGTGCTGTCTGAACTTTAATGTACTTAATCGACGCAGTAATTAACGCTGATTCGAACCGTAGTAGGCGTTTTTCCCTATCGCTAATAGTTTACAACGCCACTTTGGTCGATTTTCCGAAAATTTCAAATTTTCCGCAAAGCTCTAAAATGGCGTCGCCGCGTCGCCATATTGACGAGTCAATCGACGCAAGTTTGGAAAACTATAATATAACACGAAATGCTGGCGCGCAAATATCAAGTCGACGCTGCGCGCTGCACGTGGTGGCAACTTGCGTCGTCGCGTTTATTTTCGTCGTGGACTGCGCGGCATGCTGCAAGTGTTTGTTGCAGTGGGCGCGGCGGGTGCTTTCTTTCGGAGCGTTCGCCGAGTTCCTCCGCGAAACGCGCGAAACGTTTATTGTGCGTCCGGCGGAAAGCGTGCACCGCGTACACGCTCGTTTGCTGAATGGAGGACTAATTTTAACTGCGCCGCGTGGGTAATGAATGAGCGCCCCCGCATAAATATTTGCGCAGTCACACACGAGGTCGATGATGACTTTACGTCGGACGCAGACGAATATTATTTTTTGATTACCTATATTTGGCATCGGCCGCGGCGACCGGAAATCGGTGAGTCCGCATCGTCGACAGTCCGCCGACTTCGCGCCAAGTATAATAAAGTAACCAAACATTTCCGCGCCGCACTCTTTCGCAAGTGCAAGTGTTTTACTTCGAGACGCGAATCGAAAGAACACTAACAATAGGCCTTCCTGTCTCGCCGTGACGTGGCGCCGCGCAATATTGTGACAGGTGGGACTTGGCACGCTTCCTCGAAAAACTTGTAGCCTGTATTACGCAAGCCGTCAGAAGCGGCGACAGACTAAGTCATCTGTTTAGAAAACACCGAAGAATGGGCAGCGTCGCGCCAGGACGCTTTTAATTGCGGCCGACATTGGCCCTCAATGTCGATGCTAGTTCAAAGCACTCTAGGGAATTTGCGCGCCTTCGAAAAACACCGTTGTTTTCGGGCGGTTTCTCGGCGATCAACAAATTTATCGACTGCGCAACGGCGGCCGCGAAATTATGCCCGAAAAATGTGAATGAAAGCGAGCAAGCGCGCGAGCGCTCCGAGACGGCGAACAGCGGTTGGACGTATCCACTTTTCGCAAATGGCTACCAAGTTATTTGCGAATTTCCCGAGCGGGGCGGAGTTGTCGAAATGCAGCCGGCGCGATGAATCATTTCGATGGAATGTTCTTAAAGTTGTAATAACATTAGGTTTACGTAAAATCCCGTTGCAAACCAAGTTGGAGTTAAACGCGACGAATGCACGCATTTCATTCGATTCCCGATTTGAATGCTTTTCGGTCACACATCCACCTGGTGATTCGCCCGCTTGCGGAAAAACACGCGGCGATATATATTTCGCACACGCTCGCGGCGCGCGGAAAAATCGGCGAAACTCGCTCGGGTGGGAAGCCACTCGCGCGCCGTATAAAAGCGGAGCGTCGCGACGCCTGCGACGCTTACAGCTTATATGGTCACCGCGAACGAAACTAGTTTACACGAAAACGCCTTCGCGAGCAGCCACGCTTTCGGATACAGTGTGGAGCGCAGCCTGCGAAGTGTGCCCCAAAGGAGTTGCTGAGTGTTTTAAAGTCGAGTCGTAAAGGAGCATTATGCAAGCGGGGTGCGTCGAAAGAGTCTTTGTGGTGAGTAATTTGTTAAGAAAACAAAGAGGCAATCGTTGTCGACCACAGCACGTTACAACAGACAAATCGCATTATGCTTTAATGCAGTTAACGACGAAATTGATTTTTGCGTTTATAGCATGCGCAGAGAGAACTTGCAAGTATTAATAGCGCTCGAACGAAATGGAAAACGAGTAAAATGCATCGCCAGCGACCGAGAACTGTCGCCAAAAAGTATGCGCGCGTCATGCGAACTTTTGATAATGACCTCCGAAGCTTTCGCGCACAAAATCGAACGTTTGCGAGACCAGAAAGTTCCTAAAGTCGACCGTGAAGCTTACGAACCCAAAAGGTCACATACCACGATATCGCCCGTAAACACGCGCATCAAAATTTCATCGCCGCGCGCCGTGGCGCCCGGCATTGAAAACCCGACAGTTGTTTCCTCTTGAATTCCAAGCGGTTTGGAAATAAATTCGGGACGAGCCTACCGCGTCGTGACGCCTCTCGCTTGGCACGCTGACAGCGGCGGCGGTGGCGCGGATTCTCGGCGTTACGTCATTGCGATAAACTTAGCAAAATGCCGAACGCGCGGAGCGAAACACCAAAAATGCCACATTTGGCGGTGCGCGTCCAAACATGCGATGCAATTAGCGACTAAATTCGCATCCTGGCTCGAGTTCAAGTTCACGTACAAATTTAATCCGCTTGCAGGACTCCCCCCTGAGCGCCAAAGTGGCGCTGTTCAACAAGCAAGCCAACACGCATCAAGCGAAGCAGGCGATCAACCCCTTCTCGAATGGCAAGAGCGTGGGCAACATGGCCAAGCCGCAGTTCTCGAAAGAGGAATACGGCCGCCCCGAGAAGGGATCCCTCTCCGAGAGCAGGGCGTACAAGGCGACCATCGAAATCTGCAAGGAGATGCTCGAGTGCTGCACGATAATCAGCGACTACGGCGAGCCGTTGTACGACCCCGCAGAAAAGCCGGACGACTGCCGGAAAGTCATCAGCTTCGGCTCTCTCTTTCAAGTGAGTTGTCGCTGAACGTGTCTGACTGACCTAACTCGCTCTGTCGCGCAGATCTACACCGTGATCTCCGACAAACTGGTGGGCATGCTGCTGCGCGCGCGCAAACACAAGCTCGTCGACTTCGAGGGCGAGGTGCTCTTCCAGCGACGGGACGACCACGTGCCGATCATCCTGTTGAAGCCGATGCGCGAGATCAAGGAGATCTTCGAGAAGAAGATCCAGACGGCACGCGACGGCCTCAAAGCCAACGAAGCGACGGACAGCTGCTAATTGTGCGCCAGGCGCCCCCCAACGCCCACCGACCAAACAAGTCGCCGCTCGCGGGCCGAGCGCGCGCCCGGATGTTTATTTTATTGCGCACGGCGCCGCCGCCGACACACAGGGTAGTCGATAAGTATTCGTCCTCGTTCCTCATCATCGTCGCCTGCACGCAGTCCGCGGTGCGCGGTTATGTCCTTTTTGTATCTTGTATGATTTCTGCGCGCCGCCGCCGCAAACGAGCCAAAACAAACGTAGCATGTAAGCTGTAAATATACTACTTGATAAGAACACAAACGACTCCATCCAAGTCTGGTATATATTTCCTCTCCTCCCCTCGGAGCTTAATTGCACTTAAACAGTAATTAATGCACGACAAGTTAAACGATTACATTTTAATCAGACATCGCGAATCGCGCCATTCCTTTTGATTATAACTCTGGACTGGTTTGCAACTTTTAAACTCTTACGAATAAAGCTAACGTTCAACTTTGCGTTGTTGTTGTTTTCATCGAGTCAATATTCGCGTGCACATAACGAGATCTCTTTGGCTTGACGACAGCGCACAGCAATCCTCTTCGTTTAGCGTTTCCGGATTAATTGGAATAAGAAGCGTTAAAGTAGCGGACGTTGAGCGTACGGTGTGCGTCACGTTTTCCGGGGCGGCGGTGTCGGCGTCGGCGTCGATGCGTGCCGCTCCAGCGTAGGAATGTTTTCGTATATGGTGCGAGGAATATCGTCTGGCGGTCTGAAAACATGCGACATTTTGAAGCGAAACGATCGGCCGCATCCGCGAGCTGCGAACACTCACCTTGGGAGCATCGGTTTCTTAGTCTCGCCACGTCCAGTCGATGCCGGGCCCGGCGGTTGGACGCAGGGCGTGCTGTAATGCAAGCTCATCGTGGAGGACCGGCCAGAGGCGCCGCCGGTCGGGAGGGTTTCGCTCGTGTATCGAATGTTGGTATACTCGCGTCCGGCTTCCCGCGATTTCTATTCACAAATTGTGCGCATTTGTTCGCGGACTGAATGCAGAGACACTTCGAAAAGTATTACCTGATCCGCTTTCATCCGCACGGTGGTCGTCTCGATGTGATGCTTGACGGCCAAGTAGACGAACTTGTACTGCGCCTCGGTCTGCACCATGCCCGAGCGTTGCGACCGCACCATTTGCACGGTGCGCTGAATGTCGATCTCGCAATCCAAGCCGTGCTTCTTCAGCTGATCCAAGATCATGTCGATGACGATGAACGTGCCCGTCCGACCGATGCCCGCGGAGCAGTGCACCAGCACGGCGCCGGGCGGCTCGTTCGCGGGCAACTCGTGCGCCAACTGCTCCTGACACATGTTCACGTCCTGCAGGAAGTTCAGCACGATGCCGGGATCGGCCGGCACTCCGTGATCCGGCCACGCCTGTCAAATTCAACACGTGACCGATTGCCCACCGATTGCCAACGTTTAGCGGCCGACTCACTTGAAAATGGTAATGGTAGACCTTGCGTTCGCCGCCGGCGTCTTCCTTCCGCACGACGAACTCTCGCAGCGTGTAGTGGACCTTGGTGGACTCGGCGACGTTTTGCACGCGGATTTTGCCGTATTCCTTGGCGGCGTTCGGCTCGGGCCAGTAGCGAGCGCACTTGTTTTTGCCTCGCTCGGTCTCCTTGGTGGTCATCACGATGACGCGACTGTTCTCCTGCCACACCATTTGCCAAAAATCCGCGACCGTCGAAGGCAAACATCCTGCATCGACAACCATCCGCGTTATCAGCACGTGCCCACTTCCGCGCCCGCCCGTCGAGCCTTACCTTGCGTGGCGATGTACACCTTATTGTTGGCCTCGCTCTCGTACGACACCCCGGATTCGTCCACTTTCCATTTGATGTAATTGGCGTTGATGTAATCTGAGCCTGGGACGGTGGGATCTACGTCTGTTAGCTTCACGCGCGTCTCGTCGACTGCAAAAGTGACGGCATATTTAATTTCGCGAGGTGCGAGCGCATCGAATCGGAAAACGTACAGGGTAAAATGTTCTTGTAGCGATTCTTGTTTTTGTTGTCCGGTTTGCTGCCCTCGTGCCTGGAGAACTGCTTCTCTTGCTCTTGATGCTGCAACGACTCGAATTCCTCCCAGAACCCGCCCATTTTGCCGATCGTGTCGTTCTTCTCCTCCTGCAACTGCTTGACGCGATTGTGAATCCCGCTGGCGTTGATCCGCGTCGCGTTGAACGGCTGCTTTAAATGCACCACGGTGCCGGTGGTCTCCACCATCGGATTCATCTTGTAGTGCTCGATGAGGTCGGAGAGGCAGTCGAACGCCTTGCCGCCGCCAACGTCGTACCTATTTTCCTGCGAACGCGTGCGCGCAGTCATTAGTCATTGCGCGATGCGGACATAGGCGGGCGCGTGTTTGTTACCTGAGTGCGGATCATGACATGAGTCACTTTGTCGTCCGTCCGGACGGAAAGGACGAAGTCGCCGGGCTTGGACTGGCTTTCGCGCACCAAGAAGCTGCCGTTTTTGCCGCGCTCCAAAATCAATTTCTCCGCTTCCTTGCCGGACAGATGACCGTGGAACCACCTGCACACACACACACACACGAGATCAATGTAGATTGAGAGATAACGAAATGAATTGCGCTGATAACTGAGCGACGCACTTGTATAAAATCAGCGCCTTGCGCAGCTCGTGGAACGCGGTGGAGATGATGATCTGCGCGGCGGGGACGGCGACTATCGACACGTCGATCGGCGGCGGCTTCATGCGTTCCCCGGTCATGTTCGTCGTTAAATTCGATTGAGACGAGGCGACGTGGACGCGCGCGACGAACGCGCGAGGACGACTATGAATGAAACGCGCGTTTTCTCCTCGCGCCGGCAGAAAGGAGAGCTGGTGCCTGCCCCCTTCGCCTACTCGCGCACGAAAGCGGCAAGCGCGACGCGAAGTTGTTGTCATTCACGCGTCGTATTTCGCGTTCCGCTTCGGCATCGACATCGCGACGTATCGTTAAACACATTTGTTGCTATTACTAATTTGTGCCGAGCGTGTATGTGCTGAGCACCTACGCTACACGTGTGTCCACCTTCTGATTCCTTATGAATTTCAAAGCCACCTCGGTCACATGAAAAACAGGCGACAGCGTGTTTGCGACGAAACGAGCTGGTACGAAAACATGCCCAATTTCGGATTTGCCAGAAGACGAGCGCAATGAGGTCAAGTGCACCGTGAATCAGCAGTCGCGCGTGGCGGTCGCGCTCGCGGGTCCTTCCGGGCGCGCGTGTCCAGCGTCAGGTGGCACCGTTCGCGATCAAAACAATCGCCGCCGGGCTTGGCCGTGAAGCGCGACGCGGCGCAAACAATCGACTCGTACGTGTGCGCGCTCCTTCGATTTCAACTCGTTATGTAACAAAACGCCGCCCACGCACATTCCGGGTGCGTCCGCGGGGCCCGCAGTCGGCGGCGAGCGTCTACGCGCCGCGCACTTGCCGCGTCGCGACGCATCGCCGCTAATTATCGATTCCTTACTCGTCGGTGATGCTGGCCGAATGCTGATGATTCGACGGCGGCGGCACGACCTTCCCCCAGCTCACGCGTCGCTTGATCGCTTTGAAGTAGCCCATGTTCTAGACCCGCGAGATCGCGACTTGTTTGGGACGAGCGCGTCCCGCCGCGCGACGCGCTTAATTGCGAATGCGAAGTTCGCGGTCGGCGTGATTCGCGATTCCGACTCGTGCGCCGCGCAAAACTCGAATCGCTCGCGTAAGCCGAACCGCACGCGCGCCGCGCGAACGCCGCCGGCCTTCCGCGTGCGTCTTCATTAAATATTCGGCACGACCGCGCGACCGGCGGCGGCGGCGACGCGCAGCGTGCACTTTGAAATACCCGGCATATTTTACCATCTCGCGCGATGCGAATGATGCGAAACGCAAACACCGCGGTGCAAATCTAGTTACCGGCCCGTTAATTGCCGCCGAGCGGCGCCAGCGATCACGCGTCCTGATAATTTGAGATCTCGAGTCAACTGTTAACCATTTTGTTATCAGCTTCGCGATCGCCCGCGTCCATTGCCCACTCCGCGCTCATTATCATTCCGTTCTGGTAATGTCGCCGCAATCGGAATTTACACGAGCATAATTTATTGTCGGCTTCAATGTCATTGCACAATCGTGCTGCACACCTCGCCGCCATGCACGACTCGATAAGATCCTTTCAATAGTTCCCGATTCCTGTTTCGCAATGACTCGACAAAACGCGTCTAGTTTCATGAGCGTGGCGTCAGCGCCATTGAACATATTTTCAAATCATTGCCACCAATTAGTTTTAATTACAACGAAAGCGCGTAAAACACAGAAATGCTCTCTCACAAAGTACCGCGCTATGTTGGAAAATAAATGTGTAAGTGTGCAGGTGAAAACAAAGAATGCATTGTGTTGTGTTCACATTACACGCAACTCTAACACATGAACAGCTAGCTATTGTTGACTTGCTCAGCTCCGCATAAAAATTGCAATGCTGTTTTGCTGTCAAAATAACATGTATGTAAAAACTTGACAATCGAATGCCTACCTTTCTGTTGTGGGATCAGCACAGTTCATGGGATACTTGAGTTCGATAATTTCCCCGTTCTTCTCCTTCAGCTGGTCCTGATTTTCCATATAAAACTGCACGAGTTCAGACAGAGTGGCGAACGTTTCGCCCCCATAGAGATCATAGCAGTCGCCGGTATTTTGGATTTTAATATGCGTCACTTCGCCATTCCTCCTCACTGATAATGTGAAGTTTCCCACCTTTGTCGAACTGTGTCGAACCAAAAAACTGCTGTCTTTGCCACATTCTAACAGAAGTCTTTCAGCTTCCAACCCACTGATGCTAGGCCAGAACCACCTGAAATAATAAGAAAGATTGAGTAAAAAACATTCAATCGCGCCAAATATCCACAAGATTACAAGGAAAACAATGCGAATTCATCAGCTACAAGTGCCAGTCAAAATGCTGCACTGTGAGCTGAACGCAAGGACAGCGACTTATGTGTGCGATTTGGAGAGGAACGCATCATTACCTCCGGGAATTCATCTTAATTCTTGCTTCGTGTAATCCACATCAAGTAACACTTTAAGTAAACCATCACCCACATTGCCCGTTGAAACCGACGACCGCGAGCACGCCGGCCATCTTGTTTTTCGACGGGGCCCGCAGTCTCATGTGGGAGGTTTTGAGCGGATGTCTAAATGTCGCCTCTCTGCGACAGACAAAGATACGATGACGAAGAATGAAATAGAGATACAGGTCTGTCAATCTCGCCAATCACAGGCACGCAATTTAAAAGTTGATAGCGCACGCTAGTTTATTTCTCTCTCTGACTTTACGCCGCTCCGCGAGCAACCGTTGGCGGGAACGAACGCCACGATCAGCATACACCTTGAGATGCGCAACTGTCGACAGGGTGATATGCGAAATTCGAAGTTGGAGAAATTGTTTGGTGGCGGTGATCAAGCGATTACATACATTTTATTCTTTACAGCAATTACAAACAACATTATTTAAGAATACAACATTACTTCTGCATGCCAACCAAGTAAAGTTGTTCGTTTCTTTAATAAATATTATAGAGTACAGGAGCTACTTTTGGCTAAAGATGTGCTAGCTTTGCTAGATGCATCCGAGGTGTTGTCTCTATGATGCTATTGTCCTGGCATTGTCCCTCAGAAGTTCCGAATTAGCACTGCCTTCAGCCAGAAGCGCCTGCTTCTCCGCTAGTTCACGTTGATTGGCTTCTGGTCTCAAAACAGTGAAGTATCTGTACCATCTCATCCCGAGGTGTCCCACGCCATAAAGTGTGATTCCGATGCACGTTAGCACAACGCCCTTGTGTAATCTGTCCAAGAGTATACTCGACTTGGCCACTTTCTTCATTTCGATTCTATGAAACTAGTTCAATGTCATTAACAACGTAATTTGACGACAAAAGACGCAAAAAGACTGGTTTCGCACAAACGCCGAAAGCGAACGCTCTCGTAACCTAACATTCAAGGCATAAAAAGTTGCCTAACTTGTTTCCTACACAAGTAGACAGCGCAAATGCCAAAACCAGCTGTTCGTGTTTAAAATGTTCGCACTTTCTGGAAATTTCTGTAAACTTGGTGCACATACAACGCAGTTGCGAGCGGAGTGTTGAGGAGCGCAAAAGTTATGGATTTCTATAACGTTTTTAAACGTTTCTTTGGTATCCCAAACTCAATCCCGCCGAATGATTTCAGGTAATTAACTATGGTGCAATATGCATTATCAAAACATCGACTGATTTCAAACGCTTGCCTAGCAGATTCGGACAAAACTATCCGCTGCATGATGATGAAGACCAGTCACCTGCCGTCTATAACGAAGAAGAAGAAAACTGGCATGACTTTCACAAATTTTTCGAAGAGCAAATGCAGCACATACTGAGTTCATTCGGTTTGGGGGCTGGTGGGTCCGTGTTTGATGATGCGTTTAGGTCTCAAGAGCCTCAGATGCCTGCGTCCCTACGCGATCAGTATTTGAAGCCTGGATTCGATCATCCCTCGAGCAGCAAAGCAGACACTGACATGGATGGCAAGTATGTTGTCAAGCGATCCAGTTGCAATCAAACATAATCCACTTGCGCAATTTAGGGTGAATATTGAAGAATTAAACACAGTAATGAAGCCGAGCGAGGAGCACGTTATGCCTGTCACACCCTACAAAAGACCGAATCCCCAAACGCGTTTCTTCGGGCAATCCATCTCGACGCGCACCGTGATGAGGCCGGATGGGAGCGTGGAAACGACGACGACCGTCACGGACAATCAGGGCAATAGGGAGACCACCGTCACGCGTCGGGATCAACACGCCGAACACACGATTACGACTCGGATCGGCGCGAACGGGGAGGAGACGAAAGAAGAGCAAATCGTCCACCGAGATGGCGACGCCGGGGAGTTCGGACAGCGCCCGCTACTGCAGCTCCCCCGCGAGCCCCGCTCCTGGTTCGACGCGTTTCTCAAATGAATATCTGGCGCCCGCGTGCGTCGTCAGTCAGTAGCTGCAAACAGAATGCCATCGAAAGTGTATAAATATATTGAAAGCATTCTTTTGCGTTGGTACAAAAGTAAGTTTAAAAATTAATTACACATACAATAAATAAATACGAATTAATGGTGTGGATGTGATTGGGAGCAACACGTGAAATCAATAATACATGAACGATAGTAAACGATGAGCAGATCGCACAGTTTCGACCAGTGCCGCGCCGCGTGGGCGTAATACTAGCAAAGTTGGAATGTGGTTTAAAGCTGCCGCCTCCTCCCGATTCAAAGTGCACTTGTAAGCATCGGCCCGACGAATAAAACCTAATTGACCGCAGAGTTCACACACACATGTACAAATTACTTGGACTACAGGCTGCACAAATTGCAAGCTACTTCATTCACGATGCGTTCGGCGTCCGGCGACGACTGTTCCAGCGCAGAGAGATCACTCGGACGGAGTGAGATCTTTCTCCGGCTCTCCTTCGGTTAGCAGCTGCATGAGCAGCTCGTGTAAAGGTTCGAACGCTTTCCGGCTGCCGGCGTTCGTCAGCAGCAGGTAATCGTGCATGTCGTGGTGACTGATGCTGCCGTCCGGTTGTATGAAGCCCTTGTCGATCGATATAACCTCCACTTTTGGTATCACAGGCAGTTTGCTCTTGAGGATCTCGTTCACTTGGCTCATTTTATCACGAATTGCATTTGGGTGTTGGCCTCGCGGCAATAAGGTCTAGACAAAACAATCGCCTGATTTCGCGAATTTCACAACATATCTCGTACTTACGGGTATGACAACGTATGCCTCCGGTAACTTCGCCTTGATGCAATTGACAATTTCTACAATACCTTCGATTACCTCCTCTGCAGTGTTTCTGTGATTGTTCGTGCCTACGTGCAGAACGACCACCTTCGGCTTGACGTTGTCCAACTCACCGTTTTGCACGCGCCACAGGACATTCTCTATGAGGTCCCTGTGAATGCTGAAATTAAGGCAATGCATCGGGGCGAACAGTTCATTCCAGGTATCTGTGTGCTGCAGGGCTTGTAAAATCGAATCGCCTATAAATATCACATCGGCGTCCTTTTCTCTCGTTTCCGACAAAAACCTGTTGTGCTAAAATGCGGAATTGTTGTTAGTGTTTACGCAAATTCGCGGCTTGTGTAGATTGGGTTGCACAAACCACTTACAATGCTCATCCATCTTTGGTCGCCGTCCGGGTCCTGCACCGGCATACCCACATTACACGAACTCATATTTAACGATCAACAAAATGTCCGATTTGTAGGACGAGTTCCAACTCCTCCAGGCCGAGTTGTTTTTAAATTGCGTTTCTCGCTTGATTTTGTTACGTTAACGCGAACTTACAGTGCGGCCATATTGGCAATTAAATAAGGGGGCAACGGGGAACTCGTAGGAAACGGGTTGGACTGGTTGCCTAGGTTATATTCGGTCGACTCGATTATATTGAATCTGTTACTTGTCTGTTGCCTTGCCAGCTACGTTGGTTCGCTGGTTTTATTTATTTTTAATTAATACATAGCAATTGCAGGCGGTTTTATAAAAGAAAACAATCGATTGAACAGCCAGACGGTTCGAAAATTACTTCGGAAAACTTTTTCCCATTAAAAGTCCACTTATTAAAATCAATCATTTTCAAATTTTCAAAGCCCATTTTGTGTGCAATCTTTTGCGTCGCGACGGACGTGCATAATGCTGAAACTAGTTTCGGTTTAGGCACAGGTGAGCATGCCGACTTTTCTCCCAGGAGGGTTCTGACATCATCACCACTTTTCAAATGCCTTGCCATATCAACTGTGCATTGGAACAACGCCTTTGCTAATCCATGTCCTCGATGGGCTTGCAAAGTTGCCAGGAACATAATTTCAAGCAATGCATCTATTTGATAATGCTGGAAAATATCCAATTCATTGGCTATGTCAATCATGAATTGCAAAAGATATTTCGCATTGGGCGTTTTGCAATGATCTTTCTGATAATTAACGAAATAATTATCGTCGTGCGCAGGAAATTCGAATATGTTAACTGAAGCTGCGGCCACTTTACCAGTGGATATCTCCACAGCAACTAATGACACACCATCATGGATTGCATGCAATATCATATCTTCCAATTCATCTACTGCTTCAGGGTTGTTTGGTAGTTCACAAGCCACTGATACCGTTTCTTCGCCGAAGAATGCGGCCCGCATTACTTCCACAGCACCGGCCAGAGTTTCTTTAGTCAGAGAAACAATCTCATATTGTTCTAAAAGAATTTACGTCATGTTAGCGATGAGAAATTCTAACCTTAAATTGCTCAAATTTAAGTGTACACCAAATAGAAGTAAATAGAAAGAATTAGTCAGAAATGCCCGAGAAGTTGGTTTATTACCGTTTGGAGTTGTTCCCCACTTTCTTGCAGCCATCCTTAACTTATTGGAAAATATTAATTCAGGTATTATCGGTAATTCAAGGCCGTGTAACCATCCTAACGCGGGCGGCTTTAATTATGATTGCTTTTTACGTGCGCTGAGGCACTCAAAATTGCGCAGTACAAATAAAACATCTAGATAAAAATTCAAGCGGAAGTGTGTCAAAACGGCGCGCACCCTGCGGATCTGCTCGATGAACAGGTAATTCCAGGAAAATGTTACTTATTGTAAGCGTTTAAATATCAGCGTGGATGACTTTGTTTGTGGGCCGATGCGCTCCGAGAACGTTCTTCCTTCAAAGGAAAATCTGTCGAAAGGAACTTCGAGGAGTTCCTGAAATTGAAACTTTTGTGCGATGCGCGCGGTCGCACCAGAAGTCGCTAGCGCCACGACGCATTCCGGGGCGGGCCCCGTTGGTAATTTGACTCCGGTAGGCGATATCTTGACGTCGTCTCCCATTCGCAAACGTTGCGCGATCTCCATGGAGAATTTCCACATGTCCGTGCCTAGATTTTTGCCGCGGTGCTCGCGCAAAGTACCGATAAACATTATTTCGAGGGCGCACGCGACGTCTTGCGCCGCGAAGATGTCGTACAGCTTTTCCATTTCGATCATATAGCGCATCAGCGCTTTGGACGACGGATGCTTACACTTCGCCTCGAATCGTTCGAAATAATTGTCCTCGTCCGCTGCGGACGCATTCTGCAATAGCATTCGTTCGATTCACAATCTAAACAATCGAATTCCATGGATGCGTACTTGTATTTTGTTGAAGAAGGCCGCGACAGGTTTCCCGGTGGTTTTTTCAATCGCCACCAGCGACACGCCGTCTTGAGCAGCCCTCACGCATAATTCCGTAAGTTCGCTAATGGCCTCGGGGTTTTCGGCAACTCTGGTCGCAATCGAGACATTTTCATCGACGAAAAATGCTTTCTGGATGACCGCCAACGCAGCCGATAAGGTATCCTTTGTTATTAGCGATAATTCGTACTTTCCTGCAAGATTTCTCCGAATCAATCAGTTTTACTTTGTCGCATGTTTGGATCTTACCGTCAGCGGAAGTTCTGCTGTTCATTTTGGTTGTCGCTTGCACTATGC
>JARRAA010008846.1:0-13445 GCA_030557295.1 Ecitodaemon sp. MM-2014
AAGGTATCAGCATTTGCTGGGGACAGTCGATGATTACCGATGAAGTAGGATGGGACCCTGTCCTCCTAGCAAGGAGCAAAAATTCCGTCGTGGAGTTGCTCCTCAAGGCTTATAAAAATAAGATCAGTGATGGAAAATCAACTCGCAATCAGAATCATTGTCAACGACAATCTTCGACAGAAGAGAACAAAGAGCAGGAGGAAGTAACCAAAGAACAAATTAGTGCCAAAGAGACGAAAGTAATCAAAGATATTAAACCTGAGGGTCCAAGGCATAGCAAAGCCACGAGGATACCCCAGCGACAGGCGTCTGTCGAACATAGCATGAAACCTAAGGTGACCAATGCCACGACGGATTCCACCATTTGCAAAACCATGAATGCTCAAAGCGTGCAGAGAGAGTCCGAGAGGAAGAGCAGTTCCTCGTTGTCGACAGGCTCGGGGACTAGAGTGCAAGTGAGTTTACAGAAAACCAGCTTGTAGTGTCTGTGTTCATGTCTGTCAAAAGTTTTGTATTCTTATTTATGCGTTGTATCAATAAATTTATATATTACGATGTGGGTCTTGGGATATCTCGCTTGGTATTGGGTCTTCGGATGGGTTTTCGATGTTTCTAGCAAGTTGTTTCATCTAGGAAATTGCGAACAAGCTGAACACTGAGATGACCTTTGGGATACCTCCTAGGTTGGACCAACCCAAGTTGTTCCATGCCTCGGACAAGATGGGATCCACTATGAGTAATATTTGTTTTACTCTTAATTAGTTTAGAATAGCTTGAGCATTTTTAAGTTTTTAGGTTTATGTTATAACATCAGGAGCAAACGTTTAGATTTCGTTAATGAGTTGATTAGACGTATTGAAAGTATGCCTGACATCAAAGGCCTCTACTGCGGCCTGGGAAGGTCTGCCGTGGTCGGCATACTAACGAAGAAGTACAAGAAGGAAAAGTCCAAAGAGTTCGGAAAGTATTTAATGAAGGCCACTTTGTTTGACTATGGACAGACTTTACAGGAAGTCGTCAGGGAAGTTGGGAGAAGGATTGAGTTCGATGATATGGAACTGCTCCTCGAGAATAAGAGTAAGTTCTAAGGACGATTTTATTTAGATTTTAATTGCCTGTTTGTAGGAAAAAGGGAAATGCGTCATATCTTCGAGGAGATCCCTGAGGAGTTCACTCTAGTGTTTCGCCACCTGGACAATCTGAGGAAACGTTCCCAATTCGATGACATTTCCAGGGAGACCTTTAACAGCGACATATTTTCCGCATGGTGGGATATTTTGGTTGGACAGCCAGATGACGACAGACTGGATGAGAGGATTGGAAGGAACGCCGAGACGTTTAAGAAACTGATAGGAATAATCACGGATATGACCAATTATCAGATGGAAGTCATAAAGAAAGCAATCTCCTTGGATGACCTGAGACAGATCGAAGATAGGGATGGCGTGTGCTGTTTTGGCAGCTCGGGCAACGTGAACAGGGAGAGCCATTGTTATTCGATGACTGTAAATATGAGTCAATAAATACGTTTTTTGTATCGCAGTGGCCTGGGCACGCGTGTAGTTTTAGTTTGACAGTTGCGGACGATGTTGGCAGACAGGCTTTTTCTCTTGAGACGCGTCGGCACACGCGCTGCGTCAAAATTCCTGCGGTAACAAATTTTGAATACACGCGCAACACTGTCGCTTCCACGCATTTCGGGCAAACTTGTGCATCCGCGCCGCGAATGTAACGAACCAAATTTGATCATAAAATTCCTAGTCGAGATGTCTACCTTCAGTTGGTTCAGACGCTTTCACACGAGAGATTTCACAGGGGCGCGCGCGCGTAGTCTGGAGTCACGCCCTCACCCGCAATTGATGCTCTGCCTCATGAAGCGCGAGTGTCTCTTCGACAACTCGTCGTTGAGCGGGCCGCAGAAGAGGTTGTACCATCTGTCGCCGGTCAGCCATCAGTTCAAGTCCACCGGCATGACCAACAATCAGAGGTACAGCTACCTCTACGCCACGCACACGCACAACAATGTCACCGAGGACTTTAGGTCGAAGGTGAAGTTCCTCACTTCGAAAAACAATCCAAGCAGCGATGGATATAAGCCGGCCAAGCCGGTGCTCCCTAAAGGCACTGATCCCAAGGAAGAAGACGACGCAAGTGTCGCTTCCTCGGTCGTGACTTGTCCCAGCGTTTCGGAGACGTTTAGCGTGACAGCCACGCGAAACGAAACTGCCAGGGAGTTTAACAAGCCCATGGTATTTAAGATCTCCGAGCCGGAGGATAAGAGTAAAAGGATAGCTTGTCCTAAGCCACTCGCCCTCTCGCCTTATGCAAAGTCCTCTGATGACGGTGCCGATAAAGGAGACACTTTGAAAAGTCACTATACGAAGGTATTTCCCCTTCATGCCTGCTGAATTAGGACTTTTATTCAAATGTTTCGTGTATCAACAGGTTTTGCTCCAACCTTCCAAATCTTTTGGTGTGACCTTCCCACCAGTGCACAAAATCACCGTAAACCGCAACAAGCCCCGCAGATACGATCAGTATCTAGGTACCGCCAAATCGACAGTAATGCCGGCGAAACCTTTCGGCAGCAACATCACCCAAAACAGACACATGCAGAGCAACTCGGGAGAGTCGAATGTGACCGTTTCTTCGCCTCCCGATGGTAGCCTTGACCAAGTAGCCAACAACAACGACAATAGGTACCTCGAAATGTGCTCTGCCTCGGACGACAAGATCTTCGAATCCAACTTGATGAGCAAGAAGCATGTAGAGGTAGTCAAGATGGAAGTCATCAAGCTGAACAAGAAACTGCGCAAGACTCTGCAGCAAACTGACATCAAGCGCGAGTTGGAGCACGTGCTGCAAGAGGCCCTGGCGCAATCCAAGGTCTACGAACAGAATGTCCTCCACGCGCACAAGTGCGACGAGATGGAGCAGGAGCAAAATCAGGCGCAAAGGCGACGGAGGAATTTCCTGACGTACGGCAACTCCGAGTTTGGCCCGCCGAGATCTTCGCACTCCACGGTGGTGCTCGACAAGGAGAAGAAGGCTTCCCAAGGAAAGGTCTCCTACGACCAGACTAGGGCTCGAGTCAGGTCGCACTCGGAGGACGGGCGGCATTGCTATAGCATTTTGAAAGCGGAGCCGGCCGATAACGACAACGTCACCCTGCAAGCAAGTCAAGTTAAGGAAGCAGAGGGTAAGGACGTTTCGATGGCCCTGACTGACTTGAAAGACTACGAGGACCTCTCGGATAAGACTAGTTCTAAGGTGCTTAATCAGATGGTGACGACGGCGACTTCAAAGTCTAGCAGCGAAATTGAAAAGTCTGATGACATAAGCTTATCTAAGGATGCGAAGATTGCTCGACGGCAGCATCAGCAGCGAGTCTTGGATGTGTTTGACATCGTGAAGGGTGTCAAGGTGAAGTAGACGCCAGAGATTTTCGGAAACAATGAAACAATGAACTCGATTCGGCCGACACGTGACAGATGTTTATAAGACGACTTGTTTTTATTTTGGTTTTGACAGGAATAAATTAAATTTGTTTTGAAATTTTGTTTGCTTCGTTTGTTTGCGTGAGTTGTTATAGCGTTGGCTCGAAATGACAAAATGTGAGTTCAGTTTTTCGTGAAACGTATTCCCGACGAACCTCTCCCCCCAAATTTCGGTCGCATTTTTAAATTTCCGTCGCCGTATCTCCACCCCGATAGCGAAATTTTCTGTGTCGCATATTTCTTTTTATCGGAGGTCGTTCGTCGTTTCATTTCCCGGCATTTTTTCTTTGGGACAGGCATCGGGTGGACGAGTAATACATATTGAGCATGTGAAATTTCCGAGAATAAGAGACAGCGCCCAACGCTCGACATTCTATTGTTTCGCGCTTAATTTGGTATTTATGAGAGAGGGAGCATCGTCTGGAAGAAGTCAAGAGCAAGATGAATATCAAATGGTTCCGCTTGCTGTTCCCGCCCATCAATGGTAACCTCAGACAGCTGTCCCTGCGCCGCACGGCGCCTCAGAGCAAGATCATTTCGAAATACTGCAGGCCATCCAGGCTAGCTTCCACCTTGCATCAACAGACGCGGGTGGACATTATCAAGAAGAACGCCGAATTACTGGACGAGATCTGCATCAAGACGAAACTAAATTCGGCGACAGGTTTGCCGATAGAGAAGGACAACTCCAACCAGTCTTTGAAGAAGAAGTCGTCTCCGTTCCTGAGAACCAGGTCCAGTTCGAGATGCTTCATTAATCAGGGTCCGAGCAAATTATCGAAGAAGATCTCAACCATCGAAAGGTTCCATCAAATCTGCCAGGAGAATCGCAACGCAATTCGCGTGGTTTCCTCTGGCGAGAATATCATCGGTCCCTTGAACGCACCCATGTTGGGCAAAGCAAATGATCGTACGGGATTCCTCAGCAGGCCGACGACCAGACGTAATCAACAGCACGGTCTTTCCACTTGGGCGAAGCCCATATATCCCGCGACCACCGACGCCTTTGGGAGGAAGGAATCTTCGGAGAACCTGGACATTGTCCAAGGTACGATCCTACAAACTAAGACAGAGTTCAATAACAGAGATATTGGGAAGCGCAAGAGGCGAAACTATCAAGGAGTTGAATCCGCTGCTCCTCCGATGGCCACCTTTGTTGCCCAACATTTGATGGTCAAGGAAGAACGAGAGCGCGAGAAGGAGAAAAGTTCGATTAGTTTGAAGAAGACTTCCAAAGCTGTGGATTTGGCAGGACAAAATGTAAAAGTGCCCAAAGTTAAAGAAAGCACTCGTCAATTTGGGACGACATATCAGAATTTGAAGGAAGTCATATTCAAGCCTTCGGCGTCTTCGGTGCTCAAGGAAAAGGCCTGCGAGTCTGATACTGATACCAAGGCACTGCAACCTTGCTTGCCCGTAGCGAAGAAGATTGCCAATTACCATCTGGTTAGAAACCCCGTCACTGGTAAACTCGAAATCAAAATGATCAAGACCACACAATTGCAGCAAAAAATTGAATCGGCTAGGATTAAGATCATTCCGCCAGACTTATCTGAACGTGTCTTTAAAGAGCAATATCTGCACAATTTAACGCCAGCTAAGTCGGTGGACGACTTGAAAGATGCCAAGACCAAGGGCGGGAGCAAAATACAATCGGAGGCGGATTATGCGGAGCTGTTGCAGAAGAAGAAACGGTTCGAACCCTTCATAAAGCCGACGATTAGGGCGGACAGACCGATGCTGTATCCGCTCAACGTGGGCATCTCCCTGGAAGAGGGTAAATTGCTTTGGCAGAAGAAGATCAGATCTAACCGCAGCTTGGAACGACTGAGGAAAGCCAAAGAGCTGGAACATCTGCACAATGCGTACATGGAGTCGAACGAACTTAAGCACGCCACGCCCAACACGAACTTGATGCAAGAGATGGAAAAGGAGGCGTACGGCAAATATCCGGAAGCAGTTTACCTGTCTTTTTGCGACCTTGCCAAACGGTACGATTTCTTCCAATACGTCCCCAGGCCGAGGCCGAAGATTCGAATCACCTATCCGACGTACACGCTGGACTTTGCCAAGCTCGAAAGGAAGTCGAACGGTTGGACGAAGCCGACACCTGAGAAAAGTCTCCAAGATGTCAACGAAATATTGCCGACGATCAACTACCCGAGCAAGAAGCGCGCGCAACGAATGAAGAGGCTTCAAGAGGTTCGCGAATTGATTGCGCAGAAGAAGCACGTCGATGGTAACTACACCAGCGCAGCTCCCAGAACGCCCCAATCCCCGAAAGGTTTGCTGGCGATGTGTCGACTTGGCTCTAACGAGATCGCGGCCCTCGATGTGCCGCGGCGCGACATCCGAGGTGCTCACGCGCTGTTCAGGCACAGGGTCAGGCCGAGAAGGGCCAGTCAGGTCAAGGTGACGCACAACATCAAGAAGTCGAGCACTGCCAGCGCGGAGAATGTCTTCAGGGCGCGGCTGAGGAAGCGGGGCATAAGGTCCTATAGGCTAAGTCAGAACAGGCTCATGTCCGAAAACCAGATGGACCTGCTTTCGAATCTAGAGAATCAATTGCATGGCTCAACTTCGAACAAAGATCGGGAACGCGAGAAGGCGCTTCCAATGGCAACGTCGCCGACCAAGAGCCACCAGTCTCTGGCGTCCTGCAAACATTGCGGCTTGATTCACGGCAAGGACCACAATTGTCAATGCCCGGCTGCGGAGGGCGTCAAGGGTTCTGACGCCGCCACAACCGCTCCATGCGTGAACGCTCCGGCGAGAAGGTCGTACTCTACCAGCTGCAAGAATACGGTGTATCTGACCACCGCCGAGGAGTTGGTTAGCGTGTGCAGGTATTGCGGACTGGTCCACAACAATCCCAATCAGGTGTGTCCGATGACCGAAGCTTTGAAGCTCTTCGCCGCCAAGAAGCAGCAACCTTCGTTTAAGCTGGTTCCCCCCATGAGCGTTAACAAGATAGCCAAAAAGAAGATGCTGATGCAAAAGATTAAAAAGTTGCAGGATAATGTGAAGTTGTTTAAGAAGGCGAAGATGATTAACTTGAGGCGGAACGGTCAGATTCAAGGTCTGGTGCCTTTGCCCCCCAGAAACGTCACTTTCTCCAAGCCAACCAATTTTCTGGGAGTGAAGAGCGGACTGAAGACGTGCTTTAAGTCGTTCGAGAAGAGTAAACTAACGCCGCCGATGAAATACTTTTCGCACTGCAAGAAAATGAATGACGAAGAACTGGCCAAGTTTACAAAGTGCTTTAGCGAGTTGCTGAAGTACTTGGTATCGGGGAGGAATCACCACCAGAATTTTAAATTGCTTCCCGATAAGATGCAAAACATTGCCGAAGAACGAGTCACGCCGACTGGTCAGCAAAAGGAACAGAAATTTAACGATGTGCATGACGAACCGTCGCCGCATCCGGCTAGAAAGCACACTCCCGGACAGGAGGATCTCGGGAAGATCGTCCCGGAGGTGCAGTTGATGAAGACGAAGAAAGTGGGTTCGATTTCGAATGTCAGCCGAGCACCGGACACTGCTTATTCGGCGAAGTGCAGTTTCGAGATCTCCTGCAAGAAGATCAACTCGACCAGGAGCAGTTCGACTGGCCAGAGGAACTTCAACACCAGCTGCGTGTGCAATACGACTAGGCGGACTTCCGGCAGCGAGGCTAGCGACAAACGTCTCAAGGACAATCAAGCTGCTGAGATGCACAAGCAGATAGCCGATGAGAACTCGATGTCGGATAGCACGCGAAGGAGGAGCGGAAGGTCTGGCATAGTTGATATCACCACAGACACGTATCAAGATCCCCAAATGCCCAAGAACTGGGCGCAGTATAAGAGCTTGGCGGAGCATAGGAAGGAAGCGCGTGCCAACGAGAGGAAGCCCTCGTCCAATAAAAGTCCAGAGGCGATCTACAAGGAGATGAGGAGGAAGGAGTGCATCGCCGTATTGAAGCAACAGGCGGATATGGCCGAGCATCATTTCAAGAAGAGTCGATCGGAACCGAGGATTCGGAGCAATAAGAAAAGGGCTATCAAGATCTCGCTTGGAAATATCACTAAAATGGGCGAGGTCACGAATAAGTCGGACCTCGTCCTGAAAAGCAGCAAGACGCACCCGGTCGTGGCGAAACGGTCGCAGCACAATACGTCCAAGAGAGTGTTGAAGGTGATCTTGAAGGAGGAACCACCTCCGAAGTTGCTCTATCCGACGACGAAGATCGATGCCAATAGCGACAAACAGTCCAGGACTTATTCGACGAACGAATCCAGCGAATATCACAGAAATGTCGAAGCTAAGAACGTCTTTTCTACTATGACTACCCCACCGCAGATTACTGCCTTGGCCACCATTCCGGTTGGCCCGTTTACGAGGAAGAGTAAGGTGACAGGGAACGCGGCAGGGTCTACGCAGAACATGTCCTCGGCTAATAAGTTTGACGTGAAGAAATGCGAGCGCCCGCCCACTTGTCCGAATTGTCCCCCTAAGACCGAACCCAGTGCAACGAGAAAGCTTTGCGCGAAAGACCACTTGAAGGAAGTTATTCTCGAGTTGCTCAACATGCAAAACTCTTGCGAGATGGATTTGATCCAGGCGAGGATGAAGAAGCAACGAGCGAAGGCCGAAGCTAGAAGTAGGGAAGAAGAGTTTTACAAGTTCTATCGCTGCCATGAGCACAGGGCGAAGTCCCACCTTGCATGCGTTAAGAGCGTGAAGAAACCTTGTGAAGAGCTACTCTGTCAGAATAAGCAGACACCTCCTACCCAGAGTTTGGGCAGGAACTCCCAAGACAGCTTTGATGTCACGAGATGCATGCATTCTATGAAGAGCAAATCTCCAAGGAAGAAGGAGGAGGAAGAGGAAGAAGAAGAGAAGTATTGTGAGATTAAGGGTAAGAAGAGTGTTAGGAAGCCGTCCAAGGATTACAAACTAATGAAGAATGCGAAGAAAATGTGCCCCAATGAGGAACCCGATAATGAGGACGTTATTGCGAGGTCGGATAGAAAAGGAATCTATGATGATTTCGAGTTTGCTGCGAAGAAGAATTTGACTGAACATCAGGTTCACGCTCGGAGGAGGGAACAAAAGAAGCTGAGCCAAGAATGGAAGAGTTTTAAGAAGAATAAGGAGAAGGAGAGGGAGAAGGAAATGTGTAAAGATGAGGAGTGTAAAGATGATGGTCATCAGAAGGAAGAAGCTGAGGAGGAAAAGAAGCGTGCCTTCACAACGGGATTGTGCTCCCCGTGTAAAGCTGAGAAGTATCAATTCGACAAAAACGCGAGAGAGTATGACCTAGAGATTGTCATCGAAGACCATCGGACGGAGGAAATGAAGGAGGCTGAAGCCAGGCTGAAGGAAACTGCCGAAGCAAGAGCTGCGGCGTTTGGCGCGGGGCAACAGCCGAAACTCTCTGATGAAAGTCGAAGGTTGATTGAAAAGAAATACGACTACTCGAAACAGATGCAACGCGATAAGGACAAGCGTGAGAGGGAAGAGATGGAGGAGAAACCCTGCATCGCCGAAGAATGTAAGGGGGAGAAGGAGAGACATTCTGCTACTAGGATGTGTATAGATAGTCATCCAAACAAAGAAAGGTATCATAGAGAGCATGTCGAGAGAAATCCGGAGAAGAGGCAAAGGTTCCGCTACGAAGAACAGGAAAGAATGAAATATGGACGCAGCAGTGAGCATAGGCTCTCTGAGACTGGGTATGACGGGAAGGATGAAGAAGCGGGGAGGAAGGCTGTTGATGGTGGAAGGAAATCCGCAACTAGACAATATTTGGACGATAGGAAGGACGAAATTAAACAACAGTTGAGCGGCACACCGGAGAAAGACAAGTACACGTTTGAAGATATCGATTGCACGGAGTACTTGGGCCAGAAGGAAAAATCTCATGACAAACAAGAAAGAAGATCAAGATCAGGTAAATCTAAGAAGAAGTTTTCTCCTAAGACTTTCCGCTTTGATAAGATGCGGAGAAGCGAAACGAGGGATGACGATATGCATCTAGAGAGAGACAAGACCAGTTACAGTAGCATCAAGGTTATGAAGAACCACTTGGAGAATGAGAGTAAGAAGGAGTTGATGCGCGCGGACATGAGAGCGAAGTTGGAGCAAGAGAGGGAAGCGTTTGCACGGGAAAAGGAGAAGGAACGGGAGGAAGAGGAAAAAAGGCAAAGGGAAAAAGAGAGAAAGGAACGAATGCGAAAGCAACAAGAGGAAGAAAGGGAACGGCAGCGATTGGAAGAAGAAAAAGAAAGACAACTAGAGAAGGAACGTGAACTCGAACTCAAACAGCAACGAGAAAGAGAAGCAGCCCAAGAAAAGGAGCGAAAGAGAGCGGCGCTGCTGGCCAAGGAGCAACAGGAGAAGGAAGAAAAGCAACGGCGAGAAGCTGATAAGGAAAAGGTTATGCAAAGACATGCCGAATGTATGAAACCAGTTATATACTCCCACATTATTTACGCCGATCAAGTTAGCAAGGCAGGCACCGAAGCCAATTCGGAAGTTTCCGCAGCGACTAGAGACACAACTGTTACCCTGTTGTCCAAAGAAATTGAACGCATTAATGCTCAGGCTTCGCCTAGGGTCCGAAGGGAGGAAAATCAGTTAACTGCGCAGGATGCCCAGCACGGTATTCATAAATCCCTCCACGTTTGTTACTCCACCGAGAAGGACGAGGTTCCCGAACAGCAGAAGGACGATCAGATTAAGTACTATCCGAAGATTTGTAAAGCTCCGCCCGAATATCGCCTGGAACCAATCAGGAACGAGCGGCAGAATTTCGTCGACAAGGAGATCAAGCGATTGGAGACCATGCAGAAGGATATCAAACTGGACGATTCCAAGCGACTGTTCTACCAGGACCAGATCAAGAAGGTTCAACAGAAGTTGGCCGACATCGAAGAGAAGCGCCGGGCAGAAGCGCACAAGAATATTGAGAGCGTGTCTGATTACGGTAATCTGACATGTATCGATACGCTGTCGCTCAAAACAACCTCAGATTTGATCGCGGAGAAAGTCTATCAGAAGTTGTTGAAGGCCAGCGAGAAGAAGGACCAGCTCGCGGAGGTGAAATCTGTCGACGACATGGTCTCTGATATCATGACGGGCAACAGGGCCATGTTGAATAGAACCGGCGTGCGTGTCGTCAAACAAGATGGGTCCGTCACCGAGGTGAGCGCTGGGACGGTGAATTCGGCGAAGTCCAGGCTTCCTCAAAATGTCTGGACTCAGAAGATATCCGCAGCTATGCAGAGACCCGGCCCGACGGACACCATCAGATTGTACAAGGGTCCGATGGGACAGATGGGTCAACAGGTGGTGAAAGAGATTGAATCGTTGAAATGCGAAAGCAAATCTACTACGAGTTTGGTGAGGGTGGATTCGAAGTCGAGCAACTCGCAATCATCGGCGCTGGTTAAAACCAATGTCGGACCCGCCATGATTGAGCAGTCGAAGACGCCCCCCAAGTGGAAATACCTGGACCCCGCAAACACCTACGATTACACCCATTTCGAAAAGAGCGACAAGTCCGGATTGCAGATACAGAGGTGCATGAACGAGGTGAAGAAGTGTCTGAACAATTACAAAAAGTGCTTGGTCGACTTTCAGCTAATGCCGAAGATGGACAAACACTTTGATTATGATAATGTGTACACGAATTCGTCGAGTCCCAGCCTCACGCACAGAAGATCTGAAGAGGTCTTGGTAGACGACGACGAAGACGCTAGATCGTTGAAGAAGAGCAACTCTTGCATAAGAGTTGATAAACGACATGGCTACGCGCCCAAGTGCACCACCACATTGAATGTTCCGATGCTGCCGTCCGGCCAGCATCCGATCACTTCGAAGAAGAAGAGCAATACCAGTGTGTTTGGTCATAAGTCACGACAGCATCACTCCGTTGACTTTGATCCACCTGGCCGCGATCAAGGGTCTAAGAAAGGGATTTGTTCGGATAAAGCTGTCAATGCAGCGACCTCGGCTGCCAGATCGAGCGATGCCAACTCGATCGGTGTGAACGATCGTTCGAAGAATCTGATGACTAGACCTTCTGTTTATAATCCAAGCGCTAACAGGCGTTACCACGCCAGCATGCCGGAACCTAAGGATGTAGATTTTTACCAGAAGCCGACTGATGCAACTAATAAGGAGGATGTGTTTGATGAAGTCACCTTGTACTTTCCACGTGGTGAAGAGTGCGTGAACGTCGAGTTGCTCTTCCATTCTGATCGGCGATCTATGTCGAAATCCGATGTGGTTGACGTCGAATACCACAAGAAGTCAGACGATCATATGCGCACAGATATTCCACCCGCTAAGTCCGAAGCCAAATTATCGCAGGATACCTTTTTCTATCCAGCGATAACCGAGGACAAGGCGGACGTACCCGAAAGGGTGGCGGAGTTAGTGCAAAGCAAAGAATTCGCTCGATCAAGGCGGAAATATTCTTATACGAAACTACCCCGACCAGATCTCAGAAAACTGGAGGAAGATGTGCCAGAGCAGGCAAGCCTAAAACCCATGGAAGCCTTCCAACAGATGTACGAGGCAACCGCGAATAAACTCAGAAATATGTCATATAAGAGTATCAAGGAGAAGACCCTTGGATACATTTATGGCGAAGATGACTTTTGGCCGACGAATCATTATCCTCAAATTCTGGCGCGATTGGAGACACCTACGCAAAGACCTAAATCTCTTGTTCCGCAAAGACCTAAACCTGTTGTTTCACAAAGACCTGAACCTGTTGTTCGACCAGTTTACAACTCTCCGCCTAGTCCGAGAGCGGCGCCTATAGAATTGCAAAAACCCAGACTGAGAGTTCAGGAAAACCTCAGACAGATTACAGCCAGAGTTATTGCTTCGCAGAGAGCCAATCCGCATTGCACTATGTGCAGGGTGCGCGCATTGGAACGTCAAAGGAACACGACAAACATTTTTAAGGACGCTTGCGATGAGATAAAGAACAACTCGGACAAGTGCTCAGAGGACCCGAATAGGAGGCATAAGTAAGCGCGAAGAATGACCACGCTTTGGACCGAAGTGGCGTTGCAACTCATTGGAACCTGTAAACCTTTAAATTTCCGTTATTTTATTGAATCGGTGAACATAATAAAATTGATTTCATACAAAACTTATCTCTACTTTATAAAAACCAACCCGCTATGCATACATTTGGTCTTCACGAGTCAAGCTAGCCTATCCTATGCTAACAAGATATATACAAATCTATTATTACAATACTGTTACTTGGAATGGTTAAGTAACTCAGTCGATTTGAAGGTCTTTGAGGTAAACCTTCTGTTCACCGTCAACGACTAACGCCAGGTTATTGTTGCTCGGAATGGTTTGCTGGCCGTAACCGAAGAGGCCGCCCCACCAGGAGTTTTTCTTGATGCGTTTGGTTTCGTCCACCTTGAAGCTCTCGCTGTCTTTCAGCCAGTCTCTGTACTTGTCCACCATCGACAGACTCTCCTCGTCGAGTTCCTTGACTGTCGGAGCTTCCCCGCCATAGTCCTTGGGCATCATCTCAATGGGGATGCCCTCGGGGACATTCCCTTTGTGGAACTTTACGTAAGACAGAAATTCGGATCGCACCAGTGGTAGAATGATCCTCATTATGTGGTTGATGTAGTTGGCAGTGTTCAAGACGTGGATCTGTTTGAGTCGCGCTGGATGGGCTTCCTAAAATTATGGGGCTGTTATTATGGTCCTTAGTGTACACTGAATATTCACCTGGATGTAACTCAGGAAGGCTTTTAACGGTGGCAGGGATACTCTGGCTAGATGACCTAAGGATACTCCCTTCATGTCAAACAGGACGATGTAACCCTCGGCTAAACCGTCTTCTGATAAAGCGCAGTCGTTGACCATGCAGAATGCTTTGACGGCATCTGCGAAGACCAGTTTGGTATAGTCGGGGTCCTTGCA
>JARRAA010008873.1:0-10319 GCA_030557295.1 Ecitodaemon sp. MM-2014
CGAAGAGAAGGAGAAGATCGGGCCGAAGAATCTCGGACGGAAGATGGGCGGCGCTGTTATTAGTGCCAAGCCGCAAGCCAATCCCAATCCGATCGTAAGTTCATTCTGTTTTTATCGCTCGTTATCGGTCGTTAATATTTTCGGATTTTCATAGGCGGTGAAATCTCAACAACCGCCGCCGGTCCAGCAACCGCCACAGATGGCCATTCCGGTGCAGTCCGCGCCGACTTTGATGCCAACGCAATCGATCATGATGATGCCAGCGCCACCCATCGCTCAAATGAGACCTCCGCCACTTATGAGTAGGTTTTTGTTTTTAATTTGTCGCAGCCTAACAACCTAGTTATTTTGAAAAAATATCGATGGTTAACAACGATTTTTTTTTAATATCCCTGTTTTAACATCGACTTTTTTTTGTAAAATATCGATTTTTTTCACAACGATTCTTAATATCGAATTTTTTAAACATCGATATTGTATAAAATATCGGATTTTTTGTTGTAAAATATCGATGTTTTCAACAATGTATATGTCCCACCACTAGTGCAAATATTATTTGTTTTGTTACAGTGGCTGGCCCACCACCAATGACAGGCTTCGTTACCCCTCTGCCGCCTCCCATGGGACCACCGATGAACATGCCGATGAAGCATCCGAGCGAAGCGCCGATCGAGGACGAGCCGGCGTCCAAGAAGGCTAGGAACGAAGACTCCTTGATTCCCGAAGAGTTGTTCTTGGCGAAGAACCCCGCGACTGTTTCCATCAAGGTCAACATTCCCATGGCACCGGAGAAAACTGAATGGAAGCTTGCCGGACAGACGTTGGCTCTGTCTCTGCCTCTTGGCGACGCTGTGTCTGCTTTGAAGGCTAAGATTCAGGAGGAATGTAATATGCCCCCGGCCAAACAGAAGTTATTGTATGAGGTGGGTGTCAATCGTCAAAACTTTCATTTACAATTGATTTAATCGCGATTTATTGTTCATAGGGAATGTTCTTCAAAGATCAAAACACGCTAGCTTACTACAACGTGATTGGCGGCGCGGTGATCCAGCTCCAGGTCAAGGAGCGTGGCGGTCGTAAAAAGTAATTTTAAGACTCTAGTTTACTACGATTTTATTATTAAGATACAATTCATAAATATTAAATCATTTGTGTTAAGTCTTAGCGTTTGTGACGTTAGTACAAATATTTTAGTCTAATTCAGAACAATATTGTATTGTCATGCAAAAGTCTAACATTGGTTTATCTTCGGAAAGTTCTTTATTTTCCGAAGATAATCTTCCTTGACGCGCCGAAGTTTTGTCCCGATTGTGTTGCGCCCTTGTTCGTGCCGGCTTGTAGGCCGATGATGGCTTCGCCGGCGCGCAATTGTTCCTCGGTGAATTCGCGCTTGTGCTCTTCCGAGGGACGCGGACCTAGGAAAGGACCGCGCCATTCGGGGTGCTTGTACGCGGTGCGACCGATCGCGAAGATTGTCGTCGTGACCAACGCGATGTTTTTCATGTCCCACAGGTCTGTGGTCTGGAAAAGGTCGACGTCAGGTACGCCATACTTCACGCAAGCTTTTTGGAACCTGAAAATTAAATTTAAAGCTAAAAATTAACAGAACTTCGAAGGAATTTCATTGATATAAAATTTGTGTATATTGAGTTGCCTATTGTAAGTCTACATCAACTTGTTGCATGTATGTTCATTCATATATATTTGAACATAACGTTGCTCTGCAACGCTCGCTATTGATTGGTCGAGACACGCGGTGGGGGCACTCGGAGTAGAGGATCCCGTGCTTTTCTACATTTCTCCGAATCTACGGCCAGTCCTGTTCTCCTGATAGGCAATTTACCATTTGCACTAGTTGATGATCCTTGTTCCTTTGTTCTGCTGGCGGATCCTCTCGGGGGAATTCACTAGAGGCGTCCGGCGAGCGCTACTCGTCGTGAGAATTTCGCAGCATCCCGGCAATGCGTCTTTGCATTACTTTACGTCGTCAGCAAACTGGACCGATCGCACGGAGCCAAACGACAGGCAGTTAGAGAAAGATGGCTATACGAAAAGTAGAAGTGGGGAGCAGCTGACTGTTCGACAGCGGCAACTGAAACGAAACGCGCTCCAACTCAACCTGCCTTCATCTACCACACGTTCTGCACTCCTAATACGTACAATCAGCATCGGATGATTTATTTAGAGCAGCAATCCGCGCGCCTCCAACCAACTTGATATAATATAATTGGATTTATTTTATATTGTGTTGTTGTGTTTTAAGGCTTGCGCATTATACTTATATAATTATTATTAATTGTACTTTTTTTTTTTGTAAATTTTAATACTCACTGACTCAAATTATCCATCATTTTGTAATCTCCCCCAGAGGTGTTAACTTTCTGAATGATTCCCGGCTGGAGCCTGTTCATCAAGTTGCACAACAAAATACCATCGCGGAGGACCTCTTCGTAGGGCACACCGGAAGGGAAGCGCATGCCTGTCACCTGCTCGATCCATTCCTGTGCTTCGCGCTCCTGTTCGGGGTCGCGTTTACCAGCAACCTGTAACAAATTCAAAAACATTCGCAATACAATCAAATAAAACAATAAAAAATAATCAATCTTCATCAAACAAGATAAACATTGAAGAAATGACAGACTGACGAACGGATAAACGCAATTGGTATTGTCGCCTGTTTTGCAAATACCCAACGTAAATAAAGGACAATTCACAACTTTCACAAGTTTGACGAAATCATAAAACACCTCAATCTCCTTAAAATTAATGTAAATTATCTGTAAGACTTACAACAAACCCAAAAACATTCTCAAAGCAATCAAACATAATCAAAAATAATCACTGACGAAAGAAAAAGAAAATTTGAAGAAAAAACAATTGACTGACAAACGGACTGTCGCCTGTTTTGCTTATACCTAACGCAAATCACCGACAATTCATAACTTTCCTACGTTTGGCCTCGCTACACGCTAATGTGGTTAAAATTACCCATAACACCTGTCAGAAATTCAAAAACCACCTCAGAGCAATCAAATAAAGCAATCATTCGCAAAAGAAAAAGAAAAAAAAATGAAGAAAAAGCAATTGTCAGACGAACGGACAAATTCAATTAGTATTGTCGTCCCATTTGCTAATATCTGACGTAAATCAACGACAATTCATAACTACCGTACGTTTGACGAAATCATAAAAACGGTAGTGTCGTTAAAATGCTATGTAACACCTGCAACAAACTCAAAAACATTCTCAAAGCAATCAAATAAAACAATCAAAAATAATCACTGATCAAAGAAAATTGAAAAATTGAAGAAAAAACAATTGACTGACAAACTGAGGAACCCAATTAGTATTGTCGCCTGGTTTGCTAACTCCTAGCATAAATCAGTGACAATTCGTAACTTTGCGACGTTTGACAAACTCATTAAGCGCGTCAATGTCGTTAAAATTAATGTTTTTCACTTGCCGCGCGGTCTTCGGGCGCGGTGCCAAAGTCGTGCGCGCATTATATCGTAATTCACACGTGTCAATCCTGCGGCGGGACGAAAAAAGCGAACGCCAAAGGCAATATGATAAAAATACATATTGTACGAATGTACCCAATGTCCGCCGCGATGCTTGCCGATGGTTGCTGTATTTTAATCGGGATAAAATTAGCTTCGTTTTGTTTTTGTTTTGACAGGCGCGCATTTTTACTCGTCTCGAGCGAGAAATGTATCAGTAACATTTTGAAGTAGGAAATGGCAAAATGGGTTGGGTTGGGTTGATATTTAAATTAGCATCGTATCCCACTTTTCTATGAATGAACGAATTTCATTTTATGATGTGCCATCGGCATTGGCGACTATCCGGCGTGCTTCGGACGTTTTAAAGCCCAGCTGTTGAAGATATAAATGTCATGCAATAAATTTTGTGAAGATCCTGGTTGTTTGCGTGGAAGCTAGAAACTAATTTTTATCATCTGATGATGTGTCGTATAAAAAACTACCGGATGTTCAATATTGTTGGCATTTTTATAGTTATCATGATTAATTTATGAATATTATAAATCGTAGCATTAATTTAGTTAGTTGTCACTAGGGGGTGTCACTAGGGGGGTGCATTAGGGGTGTCACTAGGGGTCTGTTTGGTATATTGGGATTGTTTTCTTTCGCATTTAGCTATATACAGAGTTGATTACAGTCTTCGTGCCAAGAGTAAACACGAACTATTCTAGAGAGTTCTAAACCTTAATTCGCATTAAAATTTTTACCTAAACATAAATTATGCTCGTTATAATCGATTTTGTAGTTGGAATCGTTACTATTTTGTTGTCCCATTAATCTGTCTGATAATAACCAATAAAATATTGTACGAAAAATGATATACCAGAATCGACCATTACTCAATCTTTTTAGCTTCTAGCTGGCCTAATTTGTAGTAAAGTTAGCTTCCAAAGCATGTTTAACGGATGAAATTGACCGTGTGTTTAATATTTTTGGTATTTTGGTAGTTATCATGGTTAATTTCAAGTTATTATTATTTTTTTTTAAATATTGCAAATGGTAACATTACTTTAGTTAGTTGTCACTAGAGGGTGTGATGTTTAGTATATTGGGCGTGTTTTCTTTCGCATTTAGCCGTATACAGAGTTGACTACAGTCTACGTGCCAAGAGTAAACACGAACTATTCTAGAGAGTTCTAAACCTAAATTCGCATTACAAATTCTAACTGAACATTAATTAAGAGTTTTATAATCAATTGTGTAGTTAGAATAGTTATTATTTAGTTGTTCCCTTAATCTGCCTGAAACTCAAGACAGATTATAGGAAAAATGATATACCAAAATCGATTGTTACCCAATCTCTCTAGTTTCTAACTCGTCTAATTTTGGACAAAGTTAGTCTTTGAAACGTGTTTAACTGATGAAATTAACCGAGTATCTAATATCTTTGATATTTTTATGGTTGTCATGACTAATTTGCTGTTTTAAATATTGTATATCGTAACATTAATTTAGTCAGTAGTCACTAGAGGGCGTGTTGCTTAGTATTTTACGTTTGTTTTCTTTCACGATTAGCTGTATGTAAAGTTAACTACAATCTTCGTGCTAAAAGGTAAGCACGAACTATTCTAGAGAGTTCTAAACCTTAATTCGCATTAAAATCTGAACGTAAATTAAGCTCATTAAAATCAATTTTACACTGGTAATCGAAACTATTAGTTAGCCTTTTAATCTATCCGAAAATGACGTATGAAGTAAGAATCAATTTCATTAGCTTCTAACTCGTCTAATTTAGCGTAAAATTAGCCGTTAGGAAGTGTTTAACGCGCAAAATTGACTACTGCACAGTTTACGCGGTTGTGAAACATGTGAAAAACGCCAGATGCGAGCAAAAAAGCTCAGAACTAGCTGCAAGTCGAAAAACCAAAGATGTGGGCTTGAAAATTTATAGCAAAGCGTGCTCTCTAGACTTTGACTTCTGGTAAGATGTAAAATCCGCGTTGTGCATCTGTTCGAGGCGGCCGGCGTCGCGACGCCCTCGCACTCGGTCCGCCGGCCGCAGCCGCCCAAATAAATGGCTTCGCCCGCTCGCGGCGTCGTTTCAGTCACGTCGCGACGCTCGCCCGCCAACCGCCACTCGCGTTTACGCTTTTCGCGCCTTCGACTTTCTGACACTACACTACACTAAATCAAAATGGCCGTAAGTACCAACGAAACTGAATTTCGCGGATCGCTAATTATGACGATCTAGAAACGCAACAAGGAGCTCGAGACCGAAGTCCTCGAATGGATTTTCAAATGTCTGGAGCAGCCCGTCCCGAGCGGCGCGTTCGAGGACGTCCTGAAAGACGGCGTCGTGCTGTGCAACCTGATGAACAAGCTCGCTCCGGGCTCGGTCAAGAAGATCCAAGCCAAGGGCACCAACTTCCAGCTGATGGAGAACATCCAGCGCTTCCAGGACGGCATGAAGAAATACGGCGTGCCCCAGGAGGAGATCTTCCAGACGGCGGACTTGTTCGAACGCAGAAACATCCCGCAGGTGAATAAATCACACTAATCACAACGTTTTCAAAATTTGTTTGAAAATAAATTTCCCACAGGTGGCGCTATCTCTCTTCGCCCTTGGCCGCATGACGCAGAAGCACTCCGAATGGAACGGCCCGTCCCTCGGACCCAAGATGGCCGAGAAGAACGAGCGCACCTTCACCGAGGAGCAGCTGCGCGCGCACGAGGGCGAGCTCAACCTCCAGATGGGCTACAACAAGGGCGCGTCGCAGGCCGGCCACGGCGGCATGGGCAACACGAGGCACATGTAATCTCCTTGCCGCCGCCACTTTTCTTACTTCCTATTTATTTGTTCAGCTTCACTCAACGCTTCGGTCGACGGATCGACTTCTAAAAGTTCTCGCATGTGGTCAGTATTTTCAAATTCGGCAGATATATTCGACGATGATCGCGCCGCACTCGCCGCGCGCGTTTTATTTATAAACTATTACGAAATAAATATTTTTCTATGTGTTACACGCTGTTGCAGTCGTTCCGTTTCTCAAGCTCACCGAAAAACAACTCGCGGTAGCTGTTCGTTTGTTTCTTCGACGCTCGCTTGTTGTAAATAATATTTTGTTGTTCTTTGCGTTGCATATGTTATAATCTCGAATCATCTCTTGCCGCGTCGTGCGACGCGCATTACAGAAATCTAAAAATAATTAAAACGCGCGAGCGAATAAGAAGGTCATGGAAATTTTGGCCGATCGTTTCGCACGCGTTTAATATGCACGGATAAACATTGCGCACCGCGAATTTCTATTTATATCGATCGAGAAAAGCGATTTGACGGCCTGCGAACCAAACCCACTAAACCGCACTCGAGCGGACTTCACTTCAACCGAAAATACGCGGATTTTAGTGACGCAACTGCAGGATTTGTCGAAATTCGCTCGAATTTTAAATCTCATTGGAAATCTACACCTTTTACGGCCCGTTTTATTGTGCACTTAATGCATCTGGCGTCTTTTCGACAAGGTGCGCGCCTAATTTCGGCGTCGGACGATAAATTTCATGTTCAAGTCGTAAAACTGCGCGAAACTCGTTGGGCAATCCGAATGTCTAAAAGCGCGCATTAAACAATGTGCTAAATCAATGTTAGACGATTTGTTGCAATTGTAACGTGCAACCTTTAAAGAAATCTCTAAATTTGTGACCGTTTTGCAATTAAATCATTCGTGGAAACGTAAATTGAAACAGAAGTGTAATTGAGCGTGACGACTTGGCACGCGACGTTCGTTTGTATTTGCATTGTGTTTTTCCAATGCGATTAATTAGTTTGTAATGAAGAATAACGAGTTCTAATTTATTTCTCGTAATTTGCTTTAATTGTACTCAGATGTCGCTAATAGACGCTAGTAGATAGTGCGTGTGAACTTGGTTGCCTGCTCATTATAAAGCTCTTGATTGATGCAACCTTAACGATCTTAATGAGTCTATGAAACAAGCAAACCGCGACAGGTTTAAAATACGAAGGCGCGATACGAAAAGTTGCCTTCGAAATTATTTGAAACTCTTCAAAACGGATGCGCGCAGCGCTATAAATAAAGCCGCGTTTATTTGTGTGTTTGCTTGACCTAACCTCACATAACCATATGGACCGAACGGTTTCGAGATTGTGCTGGCGCGCTCTGGGATATTTACGCTTCTGTACATACATTTCGTAACGTTTACTTCATGTCGTGTGCAGCGTGAAACATAAAAATCCGAAAAACACGAAAATAATAAAACGCAAGTGCGCGTGTTCTGGTTCAACGATATTAAGAAGTGCTTGGGCAAGACCGCGTAAACGTGCTTGCGACAAAACAGTAAAAAAAAATTAAATGTGTAATAATCTGGTAAGCCACAAAGTTTTAGTTTAAATTTGATATAGTGACATTTTTCCAACGCTAGTTCTCTTTGTCAGAGATCAACAACAGAGATTTACAAATTTAAAGTGCATATGCGAGTTTAAAATTGGGCATTTGATTGAAAATTAATTAATATGAATTATGGGGGCATACATTTACGAAAGATAAGGCGCTGCACACTTTGGGTAGTTTAGCCAAGTCTAGCCAAGTCTGAGATGTCAACTTATTTTCGGGTCCCAGAAAATACTACCTTAATCTGAAGATCGCGCATTATTATGTGCGACTGTGAAGCCGGGACTGAATAAATTATAAGCTATGGCAATTTCAGCTTTCCATATTTCGAAAAGTTGCAATCCGATCTATGACAAATTAAGTATGAGCGTAATCAGAATTGAATTTCCAAGCGAGTCGCATTGTTAAATTTTGCATTAAATAAATAGAAGACCGTCTTAACCAAGGTATTGACAAACAAACTAATTTATTCCGTCCCTATACCTCATTATTATGCGGGTTTTTCGGTCTGACCGGAATACTATTAAAAATGATTTACGAGTTAGGCTGGGTAGCCTAGCCTAGCCTACCCAAAGTGTGCACACGGTAAATATATCTTAAATATATAGATGCTGACCTTTGGTTACTGCCAAAGTCATAACTAACGTTGCAAATTTTTCAATATATTAGGTGTAAAAATAAGCTCTTATTGGTTATGTGCATCCGTAAGTAAAATATCGATACTAGATATCCGATTCTTTACCAGTAACAAATCGAATGTACCGAAATTGTATCAAATGAATAAAAAGTATCGGAAGTATATCAAATGAATATACTAGTATCGGCATCGAAGCAATATCATATAAGTAAAGTATCGCAAGAACATCGAAAGGATTTCGAGTGGGTTCTTGCAATGCTAGGTCGTGGGTATCGCAAGAATATCAAATGAGTCTTGATATCGGTATCGAAACAAATGAATGTCGCGAGTAGGGGCACGACGACATTATCAGCATGAGTAAAATATCGATGCTTTTCTTTCGTGCCAAGTAAAATTGGTGTCGATACCTGAGATCCGATACTTACCAGTATTGGATCAAATGTCGGTATCAGTGTCGAAACAATGTCATATTAGTAAAATATCGCAAAAACATCGAAAGGATATCGAGTGGGTTCTTGGAATGCTATGGCGTAGATATCGCGAGAATATCAAATGAGTCTTGGCATCGGTATCAAAACAATATCAAATTAGTATCAAGCATCGCAAAAGTATCGAACGGGTATCGTATGTGTTCTACGACACTAATAAAAGTGTTTATTTATTCCATATTAAAGATCCCACCTCCGACATCGATACTTATTAATATTGGTATATATTTGTTCGAAATTAATGCGGTATCCATTTGGCTCAGTATCGATTTTCATTCTTCTACAATAAACAGAAATGATTCTCCCCTGTCATCTTCATTTGTCAACTTTCGACAATGAAAAGGACCTCCAAAATTGGGTGATTATCTTCTTGGAATCTGTGCCAGCCGATTTTGGTAAAAGGGCATCGACAAAATCGAAAAATCGGATGGCGCCAGATGATCGAATACTTAATAGATTAAATTGTTGTAATATTTGATGAGGAAAAGTCGAAAAAAAAAAGAAAGAAACGCTGCTTGCTTATTACTCAACCAAATACTATTAATTTTCTTCTTAAAGTTTCTCATCTCTATTTAGAATGACGAAAAACGTGGACGATAAAACGCTCACTACTTATTACTCAATCAAATAGATTGACCAAATCAAAGTAAATTTCCACGATAACATCTGAAATTCTAAGTGGAAGCAATAAATCTTGCGAATGCGCTTAGTTTGCTGTACAGTTGTGACATTTGCGCTTTCTTACGTTTCAAAGTTGTTAAAATAGTCGAAAAACTCGTACTTTATGCAAGTCATCAAAAATAATAAAAAAAATCCACAAAATCTACCGCAATCGTAACACTTTCTATGAACCTAACGCCCCGTATTTACGATTTAGTTGTTTAGTATCATATGTAATATGCATATCGGCGTTCTTGTTCGCGCCGATCGTGTTGCATAATCGCGTCCGACATGAGCATTTTTGTAAACTCGTATTTCTTCTCGAACGCTCGTCGTCGCGGCGGTTGCCGCCGCTCTGGTTGATTATGATTATGGCCACATCGGCCGCCGGCTAGATGCCGTTGCCGATTATCAAATGGCAGCGCGCAGCGGGCGCGTTAATTGTTGCCACACATGTCGACCACTCGCTGTCTCTGCAGGTCTGTGGGCATTGCCGCGCACCTCTCGCGGATTCGCATCGGATTGGGATGTGGCGATGGTAGGCGCGTTCTCTTGCGATCCGCACGAGAGTGAAAGTGATTAAAAGAGTTCCTCAGATTAGCCGTCCGACCGTTGCGACGCGCGCACGGTGCGACTCTTATCAACA
>JARRAA010008986.1:0-12550 GCA_030557295.1 Ecitodaemon sp. MM-2014
TGGCCGTGTTCGGATACTACTTCGGCGCCATCATAGTAGCCACCTAGCGTCTGTTCCCAACACTTCGAGTGAGGTTACGTGAAGTTTGGTTAATTTCGATCCGACGATTGAGCGAGCTAAATTTACCTCGAGCTCTCATCAACTTCCTGCGCCGAATCGAAAACTTCTCAACACTTTTTACGATCTTCACGCTTCGCAAACAGACTTTTTATGTCAGCAATCGATGGACAGCAATGACGTATTTTTTCCAGGGGGAATTACACGTTTTTCTACTTGTGTTTGGACACAACTTCGGCGCCATTATTCGCCATCCAGTTTCCAGCCGTTTCGAACACTTCGAATTCTCGAAATTCTTTCGGGAGAGGATCAAACTAATCAGGTTACGTAAAGTTTGGTAAATTTCGATCCGACGATTGAGCGAGCTAAATTTATCTCTGGTTCTCCAGCACCGCAACGAATTAATAAACTCGCGAGCTTTGTTTATAATTAATAACGTTCCAGGTGGGTTTCAAAACGGTTCAAACAAGTCGGTCTGGACTGTGTCGACCGTCCAAATTTGAAAAATACGTTCAACGTTTCTTTCACAATTTTGTCGCTTTTGTCGGTGTGAATGTTTTGCGGTTTGGAGCGTCGCCGCTTTGCCAAAAAAAAAAAATGCGCCAGCTTCCCGTTTCTGTGTGCGCGGCGCAGAGAAAACTCTCACTAATAAGCGCGCCGCGCTGGATTAACATAAATTTCTATAATTAACGAAATTCCGGCGCAGCGCTATTTATGAAACTCATCTCGACGCGTCTCGCGTCTCGCCTCTTTCCAGCTCGCCAGAAAACGTCGAATTTAATACGAAACGCACGAACTTCGGTTCAACTAACCGAACCTAGTCCAACGACCCAAGAAAACGATAGTTTTCGTGCGTCCAAAACTCTGGCGTAATTTCGGTCAATTTAGATTCTCGTTGAGGAGATAATATGTCCGATGCCGGTTGTTATTCACGCGCGCCGGACAGTTAAACGGCATGACCGCAAAAATGCAATTTCATAATCAGAATGCAATCGAGTTTTCGTCGCTTTCCTGACGAAACATCCGCCGACGACACGCGCGCGCGCCGCAAAACGACGTTCGTCCGCCTTATATGGAGAAATGTGAAACGCCGGAATGTAATTGCGGCTTGCGTGTCGATGAGTCGGTACGATATCAAGTGGTGCCCAAAAGGAAGGCGTGATGCAACGGTGGAACTGTGCGACCGACGAGCGAGTTATAAATGACTGCTCGAAATATTTTAGAACGTAGCGATTAGAACTTTTCCAACAAGGTTTTAAAATCGTTTTACATTTTGACTGTAGGGTAGAACCGGTTAAAAAGACATACCTCGTACAAAACGACCCGCTGAACGTTTAGAATAACCTTCGCGTAAAAATAGTATCTGTGACATGTGTCATTTTGGGGTGTACCTCCCCTGCTCGTCCGTAAAACGAGCTTGAAACGTTCCAATGGTTTCGCACGATTTTTTGGAGCTCTTCGATGTTTGCTGCGCCGCCTTCGTCCTATTCTCGTGGCTTGCAGCGCCATCTATTAACATTTTCGTGCGAACAACATTCTTCGTTGGTTTCGTCACTTCTTTCTCTGGCCTCTCAACTATTTTATCGAATTATGCAGTAGCATAAAGAGAAAATAATTTTTCTGGTAATTGTCTAGTAATAGATGGCGCCAGTGACTATTTTGTGGCTATAAACGCAATTTAATGATTTTACATAGTTTCCTGTCATTCGCTACAGTTGAATGTGAATAGATGGCGCTGGAAGAGTCAGAAACATAGGTGGCGCTTTATCGAACAGTTCTTTACTCACAATTTCACTCATAGATGGCGCCAGTGACTATTTTATGGCTGTAAACATGATTTAATAATTTTACGTCGTTTCCTGTCATTTGCTACGTTTTAATGTGAATGGATGGCGCTGGAACAGTCAGAAACATAGGTGGCGCTTTATCGAATTCAAAACTATACTAATAGATGGCGCTAGTGACTATTTTATGGCTGTAAACATAATTTAATAATTTTACGTCGTTTCCAGTCATTTTCTATATTTTAATGTGAATAGATGGCGCTGGAAGAGTCAGAAACATAGGTGGCGCTTTATCGAACAGTTCTTTACTTCAAAATTGTACTAATAGATAGCGCTAGTGACTATTTTATGGTTGTAAACACAATTTAATAATTTTACATAGTTTCCAGTCATTTGCTACGTTTTAATGTGAATAGATGGCGCCGGAAGAGTCAGAAACATAGGAGGCGCTTTATCGAACAGTTCTTTCCTCAAAATTGCACTCATAGATGGCGCCAGTGACTATTTTATGGCTGTAAACACAATTTAATAATTTTAGATAGTTTCCAGTCATTTGCTACGTTTTAATGTGAATAGATGGCGCTGGAACAGTCAGAAACATAGGTGGCGCTTTATCGAACAGTTCTTTACTTTAAAACTGTACTAATAGATGGCGCTAGTGACTATTTTATTTCTGTTAACATGATTTAATAATTTTACGTGGTTTCCTGTCATTCGCTACGTTTTAATGCGAATAGATGGCGCTGGAAGAGTCAGAAACATAGGTGGCGCCTTATCGAACAATTCTTTACTTTATTATCGATCAATTTATAATTGTCCATCTAGTAACATGAAGAGAAAAGCATTTTCCTGTTAATTGAAGCGCTTTTAAGTTTTGGAGCGCCATCTATGACACTTTTTAACCGTAAAAATCTAAATTAATGTTTTTCTAGTGTCTACATCATAAATTTCTCCTCTATTTTGCAAATTCAATGTTTAATCAGTGTTTCATTATATCTGACACCACAACGCCCCCTAACAACAACCTAACCCCTAGAAATCGTTATGATGTCGTCTCGCACGCTCTCCCTTACTCTCCAGTGAAAATTCCTTTCGACTTCCCATCGGTTTTTTAATGTTTTCATTGGAAACGCGCCCACTATTCGGGGCAACGTGTAGATTTTGCTTTTCTAGGCCGTTAAAGGCAAATTCGTCGACAACGAAAGTTGCACTTGTTAAAACGCAGCATGTGGAGCGTGACGAATCACTCGATTATATTTCGCGCTAATGTCGAGGAGAAATGTCAATCAGTGCGCCTTTATTGAACTTTCCGTCATTTTCCGCCCGACACTTTACGATCCTTCGCGATTTTATGGCATTTTATTGACATTTCGCCATTTTGTGCGAGCCGATCCAGATTGCGACCTTTCGACGCCGACATTTAAAACGCGTTAACTCGATTATCGGTTGCAGGTAAACAGTTTAATGAAGTTATTGCCGGCGCCAAGGGCAGATCCAAGATTTTGCTATAAACTGAAGTGTCTTTAAGAGCGCCACCTATGAACAGTTTCAGATCATTTTACGCTGACATTCGGAAGTTTAAATTTGGTTTCAATGACTTGGAGCGCCATCTGTGATAAATTTTACTTCAGCATTTTGCTTTCGAGAGTTCTGACCTCGTGACCGCATCCGAATTTTCGACTTTCAACCCTAGAGATTGGCTTTAAAAGATTCTGCAAGTTTCACATTGTTTGCAGCGACATCTATGACGGATTTATGCGTTTCAAGCGCCATGTATGAACATTTTAACCTGAAAAATAATGTTTGTCTTTAAGAGCGCCACCTATGAAAAGTTTCATATCATTTTACGCTGACATTCGGAAGTTTAAATTAGGTTTCAATGACTTGGAGCGCCATCTTTGATCAATTTTACTTCAACATTTTGCTTTCGAGAGTTCTGACCTTGTGACCGCATCCGAATTTTCGACTTTCAAACCTAGAGATTGGCTTTAAACGATTCTGCAAGTTTCACATTGTTTGCAGCGACATCTATAACGGATTTATGCGTTTCAAGCGCCATCTATGAACATTTTAACCTGAAAAATAATGTTTGTCTTTAAGAGCGCCACCTATGAAGAGTTTCAGATCATTTTACGCTGACATTCGGAAGTTTAAATTAGGTTTATTTAGAAAATTAACGTCAGATTTCGATGGGGTTCAATGACCTGGAGCGCCATCTGTGATCCATTTTACTTCAACATTTTGTTTTCGAGAGTTCTGACCTTGTGACCGCATCCGAATTTACGACTTTCAACCCTAAAAATTGGCTTTAAAAGATTCTACAAGTTTCACATTGTTTGCAGCGACATCTATGACAGATTTACGCATTCCGAGCGCCATCTATGAACATTTTAACCTGACTTGGAGCGCCATCTGTGATCAATTTTACTTCAACATTTTGTTTTCGAGAGGTCTGACCTTGTGACCGCATCCGAATTTACGCCTTTCAACCCTAAAAATTGGCCTTAAAAGATTCTGCAAGTTTCACATTGTTTGCAACGACATCTATGACGGATTTATGCGTTCCGAGCGCCATCTATGAACATTTTAATCTAACTTGGAGCGCCATCTGTGATCAATTTTAGTTCAACATTTTGTTTTCGAGAGTTCTGACCTTGTGACCGCATCCGAATTTACGACTTTCAACCCCAAAAATTGGCTTTAAAAGATTCTGCAAGTTTCACATTGTTTGCAGCGACATCTATGACGGATTTATGCGTTCCGAGCGCCATCTATGAACATTTTAACCTTAAAAAATAATGTCTGCACTTCCTTCGTCATTTCTTTATGTGATTTTACCGAATATTCTACCAAATTATCTTCCGACGATAAACTGAAGTTGAAGCGCCATCTGTGACACCTCCTAACCAATAATCGTCAGTTCCCTGACGTTTTCCACGACTTTCCCGCCGCGTCCGCTAACTTTCCGCAACGCTCCACGCTCGCGAACTTTAAATTGGACGCGAACCAGTTCTATATCCGTGCCGAGGCGCGCAACTTGACATTAGGTCCACGCGCAGCATCTCGCACGAACAATGGACCACGCGTCGCGACGTGCCAAAATGTTTTCCTCTCTCGCACAAACGAAAAAGTCTACGACGCGTTGCCGATCGACTCGTCGCCTAATGAACGGCGATGAGCGACGAGTTGTCGGTTCCAGTTCGATTGCCGCTTTTCCGCGCGCATGCCGAAGCGCCGGCGTCGATGAGAGTCATTCAATTACGCGCGTTCTAGTTTCGCGCCGATTTCCAGGTGGGAAATGGGCGCCGGCGCGCGCGCGCGCGCGCGGAATGGAAAGGCCCGGAAGAAATTTATTATTCCGAACGCCGCCGGCCGGCGCGCGCGATGTTAGCGCATTGTTGTGCGCGGCGCTAATGAACGCATTCCGCGCGGCGGTTTATTAAAAATCGCCGATAACGGCGCGTTAGCTAACTGTTCTTGGCCGAAGCGAGCGACGCGAGGAGCCGCTTCCGATCGTGCGCTTCGCCATTGTTACGAGGCAGTTTTCTAATTATCGGAAGGCGTGCAGATGGCGCTAGCAGATCCAGAAACATAGGTGGCGCTTTGATTGATAGTTTTCATTTTAGAATCGCGCTCAAAGATGACACCATTGACCGGTTTAAGACAGCAAACGTTATTGAGTGTTTTTAGGTGATTTTTTGGTCGTTTGCTAAATTTCGACGTGCATAGGTGGCGCTGGAAGTGTCAGCAACATAGGTGGCGCTTTATCGAACAGTTCTTTGCTTCAAAATTGTACTAATAGATGGCGCCAGTGATTAACTTATTTCTGCAAACATGATTTAATGGTTTTACATCGTTTCCAGTTCTTTGCTGCATTTTAATGTGAATAGATGGCGCTGGAAGAGTCAGAAACATAGGTGGCGCTTTATCGAACAGTTCTTTGCTTCGAAATTGTACTAATAGATGGCGCCAGTGACTATTTCATTTTTGTTAACACGATTTAATAATTTTACGTCTTTTCCTGTCATTCGCTACAGTTGAATGTGAATAGATGGCGCTGGAAGAGTCAGAAACATAGGTGGCGCTTTATCGAACAGTTCTTTGCTTCAAAACTGTACTAATAGATGGCGCCAGTGACTATTTCATTTTTAATTTTACGTATTTTCCAGTCATTTGCTACATTTTAATGTGAATAGATGGCGCTAGATGAGTCAGATCCATAGGTGGCGCTTTTTCGAACAGGTTTTTACTTCAAAATTGTACTAATAGATGGCGCTAGTGACTATTTTATGGCTGTAAACATGATTTAATAATTTTACGTCGTTTCCAGTCATTTTCTATATTTTAATGTGAATAGATGGCGCTGCAAGTGTCAGCAACATATCGAACAGTTCTTTACTTTATCGAACAGTTCTTTACTTCAAAATTGTAATCATAGATGGCGCCAGTGACTATTTTATGGCTGTAAACTTAATTTAACAATTTTACGTCGTTTCCAGTCATTTTCTATATTTTAATGTGAATAGATGGCGCTGGAAGAGTCAGAAACATAGGTGGCGCTTTATCGAACAGTTCTTTGCTTCAAAATCGCACTCATAGATGGCGTCAATGAGTGTTTTATTAATGTAAACACGATTTAATAAGTTTATGTCGTTCCCAGTCATTTGCTACAGTTGAATGTGAATAGATGGCGCTGGAAGAGTCAGAAACATAGGTGGCGCTTTATCGAACAGTTTTTTGCTTCAAAACTGCACTCATAGATGGCGCCAGTGACTATTTTATGGTTGTAAAAATAATTGAACAATTTTACATCGTTTCCAGTCATTTTCTCTATTTTGATGTGGACAGATGGCGCTAGATGAGTCAGAAACATAGGTGGCGCTTCACTGAGTAGTTTTTTTACTTTATAATTACAGTCATAGATGGCGTTATCAATCAATTTTTGATTCTAGCCATAATTTAAAAGTTTAGCGTCATTCCTAGTTGTGCCATAAATTTGAATGCGTCTAGATGGCGCTAGAAGAAGCCGTAACGTAGGCGGCGCTCGGTTAAATCACACTTCTCCTATAATTGCACCGGTTTCATGATTGCGAGCGCGACTCAACGATTTTACGTCATTGCTAATTTAATGACGGGCGCGCATGCAAATCGCGAATTCCATCGCCGCGAAGACGTAAACAAATCGCGATTGCGTCGCCGTCGCGCGGCTAGAAAGTGCCGGGCGTTATCGATACGCGAACGTTATAATAAAACGAACGAGAAACGGGCGCCAGGCACCGAGCAACAAACGAACGAGAATCGAACTGCGAAATAGAAACGTCCGCTTGTCGAATTAGCGACGCTCGTAAAAGCGAATCACAGCGATTTATCATTTTAATTAAGCGCTCGCGTCGATTCGACTTAATTAGCGCGTAATTCCCGGTTAAATGCACCGACGGGCTGGTCGTTTTGGTCGCGCGCGCGAGCAGAGGTGAATTATGCAAATCGGCGATCGATTAATTATCGTTAAGCACGATATGCGATGTCTGGTTCTTCGGGCACGCACGTGAGGTTAAGGCGCTGCGCACTTTGGGTAGCTTACCAAGTCTGGCTAAGCCTGGGATGTCAACTTATTGAAGGTCCCGCATAATAATGAGGTATAGGGACGGACTAAATTAATTTTTGCGTCATCGCCCATTTTCAGACGGTCTTCTCTTTATTTAATTAATAATTAAATACCACGACTCGCTTGGAAATTTAATTCAGATTACGATCATATATCATTTGTTGCGGTTCTGACTGTAACTTTACGAAATATACACCACACTAAAAACTATAATATTTCGAAGTTACAGTCCGATCTATGACAAATTAAATATGTGCGTAATCAGAATTTAATTTCCAAGCGAGTGGTGTTGTTAAATTGTTTATTAAATAAATAGAAGACTGTCTTAACATGATCATTATTATGCGGGTTTTTCGGTCTGACCGGAGTACTATTAAATGTTACTTCAATTGTTTTAAATTAAATATCGAGGTGGCGCATATTTGCGGATACCATAAAAACGTTAAAAACACAAAAATCGTTTCCGGTCATTTTCGATCTTTCAATGTGGATAAAGCGCCAAAAGAGTCAGAAACATAGGTGGCGCTTGACTGAGCAGGGTTTTACTTGAAAATTGCGCTCATAGATGGCGCCCGAAGAGTCAGAAACATAGGTGGCGCTTCCTTGAGCAGTTTTTTTTAACTTTATAACTTTATAATCGAGCAATCTTCGATTCTAGGCATAATTTCAAAGTTTTACGTGATTCCTAGCTGCGCATTGATTTTCAACGCGTCTAGATAGCGCTAGAAGAAGCCGTAACGTAGATGGCGCTCGATTAAATCATGCTTCTGTTATAATTGCACCGGTTTTATGATTGCGAGCGCGACTCAATTAAATATCGAGGCAAGTCGTGGTTTAAAATGGCGCATATTTGCGGATACAATAAAAACGTTAAAAACACAAAAAATGTGGCTGCTTGTAGGGAGTAGAAAGTGACGGATCGGTGGCACACTTGTCTCGTCATGCTTCGGATTACGTTTCTTTATATTAATCGTGTATCTGTTATTGTATCTAGGATTGTGTGCGCGCAAAACGCGATGCATTTCAAGAGGATTGTAGCGAATTAACAACGAAGAGTTTTAGCGCTTTTTTTATATAAAAAATTGTTAATTTTGTGTCTTTCCTCATGACTCCTTGGTTTTAAACATTGTACTCGGGAATATTGTCAATATTTCGTCAGTTTGGCAACGATATCGATCAAATATGGTCGACAAAGTTGTTCTTAGAAGTCATTGTTTATTAGGGTAACTAAAAGAAATATTATTCTATTGTTAATAGGCTTAAATGTGTTGTTTAGGGCCAAAAACAACTCGGGCGCGCAATTTAGATGTTTCGCATCTAAATTTGTATAACTAATTAACTAGGTGATCAGGCCCAAATGTTTAAACTGAATTTCATAGGAAATTAAACGTTCTACAAAAAAGATCTTTTGTGGTTTTTCTCCCAACCTACTCGTTTAAAAGTTATTCCACGTCAAAGTTGACATAAGATGCAATAAAGCAATTTCGACAATTTTGGTTAAGCTTGATAGTCAAGGTCAACTTTAACGTCGAATAACTTTTAAACCAGTAGATATATCAAAAAGTCATACAAGGGCTTTTCTATAGAGCGTCAATTTCTCTATATAACGGTATATAGAGTTTGTATATATAATTATTACAAGGTACAATAATCGAATGGAATTTAAAAACCGTCTTTAGGTTAAGTCGATTGGTCTTGGTCAACTTCAACCTTGAATAACTTTTAAACCAGTAGATATATTGAAAACTGATGTAAGAACTTTTCTATAGAGCGTTAATTTTTCTATATAACGATATCTAAAGATTGTATATATAATTATTACAAATTACAATCATTGGTCTTTGGTCTTGGTCAACTTTAACCTTGAATAACTTTTAAACCAGTAGAAATATCAAAAAGTCACATAAGAACATTTCTATAGAGCGTTAATTTCTCTATATAACGGTATATAAAGATTGTATATATAATTATTACAAGGTACAATAATCGAAGGGAATTGAAAAAACTTCTTTAGGTTAAGTCGGTTGGTGTCGGTCAACTTTAACCTTGAATAACTTTTAAATCAGCAGATATATAGAAAACTGATACAGGAACTTTTCTATAGAGCGTCAATATCTCTATATAACGATATCAATAGATTGTATATCTAATTATCACAAATTACAATAATCGAATGAAATTGAAATTAACTGTCTTTAGGTTAACTCGATTGGTCTTGGTCAACTTTAACCTTGAATAACTTTTAAACCAGTAGATATATCAAAAAGTCATACAAGAACATTTCTATAGAGCGTTAATTTCTCTATATAACGGTATATAAAGATTGTATATATAATTATTACAAGATACAATAATCGAATGGAATTGAAAAAACTATCTCTAGGTTAAGTCGATTGATCTTGGTCAACTTCAACCTGGAATAACTTTTAAACCAGTAGATATATCAAAAAGTCATACCAGAACTTTTCTATAGAGCGTTAATTTCGCTATATAACGGTATATAAATATTGTTTATATAATTATTACAAGTTCCAATAATTGAAGGGAATTGAAAAAACTTCTTTAGGTTAAGTCGATTGGTCTTGCTCAACTTTAACCTTGAATAACTTTTAAACCAGTAGATATATCGAAAACTGCTACAGGGACTTTTCTATAGAGCGTTAATTTCTCTATATAACGATACCTAAAGATTGTATATATAATTATTACAAGTTAAAATAATCGAAGGGAATTGAAAAAACTCCTTTGGGTTAAGTCGATTGGTCTTGGTCAACTTTAACCTTGAATAACTTTTAAACCAGTAGATATATCAAAAAGTCATACCAGAACTTTTCTATAGAGCGTTAATTTCTCAATATAACGGTATATAAAGATTGTATATATAATTATTACAAGTTACAATAATTGAAGGTAATTGAAAAAACTGTCTTTAGGTTAAGTCGATTGGTCTAGACCAACTTTAACCTTGAATAACTTTCGAAAAAGTGGATTTAGGGCAATATGATAAGAGACCATTTTTGTAGAGCCTTTAATTCTTTACAAAACAGTATTTAAAAATGTATCCTCGAACACCTGGTTATTTTGCAAGAAATCCATTTAAATATCCCAACATTTTGGCAATAAAACCAGCGGTTGACCATTCTAATCCTCCCAAACAGATTTTCCTCTTATCCTTACAATGAGATAATCTGTTTTGCTCCTCGGCAATTACCATCCTTCTCGTGCCAATCCTTAGAAACCTTAGAAACAATCAACAATGGTCACGCCCTAATAATAATCCATTTTACAATTCCCATATTTGCAATCTACCAATAAGTGAACTAATAACGTCTTAAACCCTTTGCAAACCTACTTAAAATGACAATCACTGAGTATCTAATTCCCCACTAATCACTTATTAATCCTCCCCAAAGCTCTATGACTAATCGACCCCATTAGAACGAAGTCACGCGATTCGTCATTCCTGTGGGGCATAAATTATCGTCGTTTTTCGTGCACTACGCAAACATCCGCCAATCTCATCATCCTTTGCGTCTTGGGAGGGCGCAAACGGAACGGGGAAATGCTGCGGGGGTTCGCGTCCCGCCGAGGGAAAGCTTGGCGAAAATTGAAACGAATGTGCTCCACCGAGCGCGAATCACATGAAATTTTTATGTTTTACGGTGCTTCTGGTTTGCACCCCTACGCTCTTCGCCCGAACGTTGATAATAATTTATGAGGAGGTGCAGTGCAATTGTTGTTTTATCGTATGCGAATTTTTTAACAAAACAATGTCTTACTGCCTTACTAGATTTTCCTTTTCATGCGTGATATTTTCCAAGAAAAGCTGTCTTTCCAATCGCTCCAGCCACCGCCCACGCTTCGAATCTTCTTCAATCGTGCGGGGCGCGTGGCCAAACGGCGGCAAAGCCGCCCGATGCATATCGATGAGTCCGCGAGTTTTCCCGGCCAATACTTTCGCTCGCTTACGCCTTTGCACGGAAAATCATTTGATTCTGCGCAATCCATCAACGAAAAATTTCGCAGTTATGCAACCCAACTTACGCCGTCGCATGAGTTCCCTTCGATCATCGCGGCACGTTGGGTTGCATACGGTCACGTTACAGCGTCGCACGTCACGTTGCGACCGCAACGCCTCTTCGATCATTTCCAATATGAATTATGACACTCGATCACACTGAAACGTGCTTCGGGGTACGAAAAATATTGAAAGCCATCCCCCGTCTTGTTTTTTCGCTTCGATTTCTCGCAGAGGATCGAAGATCGACGACGAAAACGACCGTGAAGAGATGTTTAATGTATGGGCATGGCCGAGGACGTCGAGAAGGAATAAACGTGCGCGGAGTGGACGACCCTTCGAGCTCCATATTCATATATTATCGTCGCGCGTCGTGCCTCATATGGTCATGGGGGCCTTGGGCACGCGTTACACCTCTCGCGGAGCTTCGAAAAAGCTCAGAAGCTCAGTCAAGATGCGCGCATTACACGAAGCTTCAAGAAGAATACGATCGATCAATCATATTGAACAATACTTTCTTCAATCATGATGTAATGATAAAATATGTTTTATTGCTCTTCCATAATTTTTTTTTTTGTTGATTGATATAATTGAACAATCATATTGAACATTAATTTTTTCAATCATGTTGTAATGATAAGAATATGTTTTATTGCTTTTCCATAATTTTTTTGTCGATTGATTGATATAATTGAACAATCATATTGAACAATAATTTCTTCAATCACGTTGTTATCGTAGAAACATGTTTCATTGCTCTTCCATGATTTTATTTGTTTGATTGACTGATAAGATTGAACAATCATTCAATCGCATTGAACAATGGTTACTTCAATCATATTATAATCATAGAAATACGTTTTATAGCTCTTTCCTAATTTTATATTTTGATTGAGTGATATGATTGAATAATCATTCAGTCATATTGAACAATAGCTACTTCAATCATGTTGCAATGATAAAAATATATTTTATTGCTCTTCCATAATTTTATTTTTTTTGGTTGTTTGATATAATATTGAACAATAATTTCTTCAATCATGTTGTTATCGTAGAAACATGTTTCATTGCTCTTCCATAATTTTA
>JARRAA010008992.1:0-22509 GCA_030557295.1 Ecitodaemon sp. MM-2014
ATGTTGGTGTTCGCTCGCGGACAAATTAATAAAATAAGAAAACGGTTCCGAGCAGTTAGATGCGCGTATCTTGTTTATTAGACAAAACTTATACTAAACAGAAATCTTGAACTCTAACTCTCGTTTATTCGCTCGATTCTCTCACTCGGCTCTCGTGCCACAACTCTCGTACTTGGCTCTCGTGCCACGACTGACCTTTCCTCCCTTATTTCCGAAGAATCTAAACTCATGCACGCCAACATCTGGCACCCAGCTTTCCACACTTTCACAATTGCATACTCTCCTTCTAAGAACTAACTTAACGTCTCTATACTTAAGTGTCCTTAGACTTAACACTAAACACAGCACTCGCGTACCGAACGCACTTAAATAACGCAACGCACTTTTGATTCTCCGATCCCACATGTAATATAATTTATTCGCATTACTACTCTATGATTTATATCAGCCTCTTCGTTTCTGTTGCTATCTATAGTATGGCTAGGTCATCTGCAAACGCACACTGGTGGATTTTTACACTTTCCATGTTTAGTTACCCAATGTTCACTGGTTTTGTTAGTGTATACACTTATTTGATTATTTGCTCTATGAAGATAATAAACAGTAATGGGCTTAAACTACCTCCTTGCTCAGTTATAAATTCTGTTGACATCTTGATATGAGGACGTTTCTGGTTATCCTATAAAAGATTTGTGTTGCTTTTATTAATTTTATACTTGCTCCAATTCTCTCCATGCATCTCCATATAAGGTGTCTTAAATATATCTTAATATATCTTAAATATATCTTTCCTCAACTCTAGGAATCTACTGGGGTCTGCTCAGGTGAGCCTTCGTCATCTAACCCGGCTACTATTGCTGTATCGCGCGGTAATCTGCCCAGGAGTTTCACACGTGTCAAGTTTTACGTTCCTTCGCCGTGGTCTGCGCCAACCCCACATTCCGTCCAAGGACCTTGTTCCTCGTCTACAAGGAACCCTAAAGAAGCCCTGAACCGCTAGTGCTTCGATGTAATATGTCCCATTCGTGTCGTTTCCATTCCCTTCCCTTTTCTTTTGGTCTCTGTTATTATCGGAGTCTAATTTTGCCCTTCTGAATTCAGCCTCTAATTCTTGCTCCTTACTGTATATACATGGAACATAAGGATGTTTTCCATGTGCCTATCCGCCATTTGTTACTTGGTCTTTTATTTCTGTGCTTTATGCCGTAGTTCTCTTTGCTTTGTTGTAATCGTGTTGTCCGCCCAGCTCTGAGGTTCTTTCCGCAGTTTTTTGTGTCTTGCATGATTTTTCCTACCTCCTTCTTCCATCTGTACCACTCGTTTATCTTCAGATAACCCGTCTTGACTCGGTTCATCAATGAAGATTTGCCGTCCTCTCAATTTACTTTTATTTTTTTCAGGATTTTAATTTTGTCCTCCCTCGTCTGGACTTTACCCCATTCCATGGACGTTATGGGAAGTGCATGGAATTCCAGGATATATCCCCGAAAACCATCCATGAAAACTCTAGTCTGTCCAATGTCGAACGACTACTGTATTTAAAAATATATGTGAAAGGAGAACCGGCCAAATTAATCAAATACTTTGATGTCAGCGAGGCAAATTATGACAGTGCGTGGATGGCACTTCGCATACACCATTATAATAAGCGGTTGTTTCTAGTCCAATTGATCGATAACTTGCTGGATCAACCAGAATGAAAGGTAGCTGCGGTACAATAAGTATCAAATAAGATTTCAGTTTCGATGCTTCTAAATCCGAGGCTTCCTACGTTTTCAGGCAGGTACAGTCTCTGATTGGACTCGGTAGATTCAAGTCCTCTTGCTTCCTTGAGTATCCTGCAGACGCTTTCCGCTGTCCTTATTTTTCCCAATACATACGTGGCTGCTCGCACGATCAAGTGGTTGTAGATTTGTCCCTTTGTTTCGGCTAGTCGTGAGTGCCGACACATACAAGGTTGCGTTAACCTAAGGTATTTATATTCCTCCCTGACGCATGGAACGAAGTATTGCTCGAGCGCTATTCGGATGTCACTGTTCACAAACTCGCACTTGCCATTGCCATGTAGGATTCTGATGTTGCGTGGACCTTGATGTCATCCATATAGGCGATGATGCTGTGTCTGTTCCAGTGGCGCTCGTTCGTTTGCTGTTTCTACTGCAGGTAATGATATTGTTGGTGTTGCTGGGATGCTATCAACCGGCGAACTGGACTCGGTCACTATTATTATCGGTATTGTTGGCGGATACTGTATTCGCACCCGTCTCATCGCTAGCGCTCGGGCTGCTTGCGTTGACGCCGCTGGTTGAATCCGGTTGAGGATTTTGTTCAGATGTCATAGGTCTTACAATTAGTTGTGCTGAGTGCTTTGGGCCGGCTGTCTGTGTTGTTCGGCGCCTGCGCACTCTGCGTCTTTCTGGTTATTCGCAGTTTCAACCTGCATTGCATTGGTGTGCAGTGAGGTCTCTCCTTCTCTTCGTGTTGGGTCCAGTAGAGCAGTTGTTTCTTAGTGAGCTGATTGCTCTTCACTTCCTGACCCTTCTTCTTATTTGCTGCTGGTGATCTGCGTGATAGTATTGTTGATAGGGCTTCTAGGTCTTCCTTCGTGAGCGTAGGTTGCCTTTGTGTCCAGGTAGGTCCACAGATGCTGTTTAATTCGTTACGTCAACTATAATGATAAGTTTCTCGTCATCACTGAATTTAGCATGGCCTAGAAGTAGAGATGCTTCTTTTCGGTTCATATTTTCTTCCACGATGACGATGGATTGCTCAACACCCAAATAAATTATAAAATTATGGGCGTTCTTGGACAAAATATTTGTAGAATTAAAAATATTCATTCAGGTACATAAAAAAAACGTCATAACGTAGAAGTCTAATGGATGAATGACGAAAAAATTCGAAATATTTTACTGTGAATAAAAAATTATTCGTTCTACGCCTAATAAGAAAAACAGATAAATACATTTCAGATGTACTACTCAATATTAAAAACTGTTATCTGGTTTCCCATAAAAATTCACAGGGGGCACTTGTAGTGTTGGATGCATTTACACACATACATACAGTGAGTAACAGAAGTTAATAGGAAAACGATGAAAAACGGAGATGAAAACACAGTGAAAACTTCAGTTAGCACCATCTGACAATTTAAATTGAAGTATTTTGGCGGGACCAAATAGGCCCGGGGAGTCAAGCATCTTATATGTGTTTGTCTCTGATAAAATACACGGAGCGCAGGCTCGTCCGGGATTTGAAGCTGGGATCTCTCGCACCCAAAGCGAAAATCATAGCCCCAGACCAACGAGCCGATGCAAAGTGCTCGATATTGTTATCTGAAATTGAAATAAATTAGTTAGTATTATTAATATAGTTTTAATTCTGGTTTAAATCAAAAAGGGCTTCATTCGAATGATTATCTGATAATGACATTTTAATTACATTTTCTTACTGTTCTTTTTTTACTCTAGTTCTATTTGACAATTCGGAGATTCATAAATCTACGTCACGTCGCTTAACAAGCGAGCAATTTTAGTAATGCGAGGTTCCATTGTGAAAAAGAAAACATGCATCGGCCGGGAACCGCGCCCGGATCGCCCGCATGGCAGACGAGCATTCTGCTATTGAACCACCGATGCCTTCACGAACAGGGGTGCATTTTGAAACTTTATCTTTAACATTTAAGTTTTAATTTGCGATTAGCGTCAATCAATTTCAAGCTTTCAAATAACTACAAAATTTTACACCACCAGAGTGGTGGGCCGTTCAGATGCTACGATTTTTAGATCGACTATCGCCAGCTTAGCATACAATAATTAACGGTTGACAACCAGATAGTAGTCCGGTTGAACACTGACATCACTGTCAGAAGCTACTAACTGTTGCAATGAACATAGTGCGGGGGTGTTGCGGGGCGCTGTCCTACCCTTTACCTCCATGAAGAAAGCTTCCGCTTATTCCGGGTCGATGCAAGTTTTCTATTTTGAAATTACAAGTTGGCAGACTTTACGAACCTACATCTCAAGTACTTTTACTAATAATGGTTCTGAGAATAAGAGCTTCGATGAGCTGCATCAAACACACAATAAAAGTTTTCAAACCGGCCTGGTTTTGATTAACCGCACCATAATAAACAAAAGTTGTCCTCCACAATCGCCAGTTCCTCTCAGGCATGCTGGCAGTAGTTGAAGTAGGGATCTTCTAGTCCGCCAGACCTCTCAGCACTCATCAATTTCATTCCCCGGTGAAGAAAGAGGTTTATGTGTATTTTTATATTCTTGATTGCGCTACTTTCTGGTTTAGCAATTTATTTAACCATTTGTTAGTGATACGTTTATTAATGTAAATCCACTCGAATCCACGTCTCTGCATCCAAGTTGCATTCGGCCTTCCTCTCTTTCTCCTTTCTATCGGTGTCCATTCCATTACCTCTTTGGGGATTCTTTCATCTTCCATGCGTTGCACATGCCCATACCATCGTAGTTGGCGTTCCTGTACTTCTTCGATGATACCTCTATCGGCATTCATAATCTGTCTTATGCGAGTGTTTGGCACTCGTTCCATCCTCGAAATGTCTGCTGACCGTCTCCAGAAGTCCATTTCCGTTGCTTTTAGCCTATGCTCAGTCCTTCTTGTTAATTGCCAAGTTTAGAATCCATATAGCATACGCTCTTGAAAACTATGTTGTACAGATCTCTCTTCCGTTGTTTCGAGATCTCTCCTGTCCACCTCTGCCCGGCTGCTGCGACCCATTTCTGTGCCAACATATCCTTCCAACTTTCCGTTCGTCTGGTACGGAATTTCCATTTGCCATGAGTTCCATTATCTCCCAAATTTGTTCTTGGTAGAGGACAGGTAGAGATTCCTTCTCGCCCGCTCGATTTTACATTTTTCATCTGTTTTAGTGCTGCAATAAAGTTTATATGGGTATTTTTATTTCCTGATCATGGACCTTTATTGGTTCTAGTTGCTGGCTAATGAATTCGCATTAGATGAGTAGTGGCATATTGCTTTTGTAATTGGTATTTGTTCTAAGGGCTTGCACCATTTTCCAAGTTAGTCTTGTTCTTGTGCCTCCCAGGTGCATATATATTTGTTGACATCTACGTTGTGCATTTTCTCCACCATTTTCTAGAATGTGCCTAATTCTTCTCTGTATTTTGCGCTGTCTTCCGCGGCTTTTTCAATCAATCACGTGATATATGCAGTTTGTTATTTCGCTTTTTACTTTCCAGTTTCTCGTTCTATATTTGAGGGCGGTCATGTTTTGTGTATTTTTTTTTGTTTTTCTCTTAGGGCTTCGTATGCTGCTTCATGTATTATGTCTATTAATACCGAATACTTCCAGTATTGTACCTTCTAATTGCCTATTTCTTAACTGAATCCTAATTAGATTTTGGTACAAGTCTTTGGGACTATATTACAATGTTTGTCTTTGCTTCAAGCGGGTTCTAATAGTCCTTCTCAATGCTTGGATATTGACTTAATTTCAGGTGATTTGTGCATTTATACTTATTTATATACATGATGGCCCATGTCACATCCCCAACCTCGATGCGCTCGTGTATCTTGCACTATTAAGTTGGTGTGTCTATTTGTTATTATATAGACAACTGTAGATTCTAATTGTTTTGGTTTCTGGTACCAAGGTTGTTTCTGGTGCCAGGTATATTTGTATATGTTCTGGTGTTCAAAGTACCCGTTTTGGATTTTTAGTTGTGTAGTTTAGGTGTGTTTCGCACAGATAGTGAATTAGTCTTTTCCCATTGTCATTTACCACCTCTTTTCCATATTTTCCCACTATTTCACTCTTCACCATTTACCTGTTCTGGCGCTTAAGTCTCCCAGTAATAATTAAATAGTCGATCTAAAAATCGTAGCATCTGATCGACCAACCACACTGCTGACGTAAAATTTTTGTAGTTATTGAAATTAATTGAAATAGATTGACGCTTTTAATAGTAATAATTACAATAATCCCAAAAAAATGCACCCTTCTTCGAAAAGGCATCGGTGGTTCAATGGCAGAATGCACGTGTTCTTTTTTACAGTGGAAACTCGCATTACGCTTAATAAGCTGACGATTTATGAATCCCTGAATTGTGCAAAAGAACTAGTGCAGGAAAATAACTGTAAGAAAATGTCGAGGAAATTTTTAAATTCATTGTCAGATAAGCAGAAAATATACCTATAAATAATACAGCAACTCATTGTCAGTAATATCTGTTATAGCGAGTGTTTCTTGCGCTCCTGGAGGGCGCAATTACATTTGAACGAGCCACAAAAAAGTAAGAGTAGTTGACAATACATAATTATGTAATTTTAGATTTCAAAAGGCAAGTCTTATGAAATTATACCTAATTTTAAAACCGCTCAGTTAGTTAGAAAGATATGAGAGTTAGAATGTTTAATGAGGAAACTTTTTAGGTTTAAATCAGAATCAAAATTATATCAAATAATACTAACTACATTTTGTCAATTTCAGATAAACAATATGGAGTGCTTTGCAACGGCTCGTTGGTCTAGGGGTGTTGTTTTCGCTCTGGGCGCGAGAGGTATCGGTTTCGAAACTCGAATGAGCCACACTCCGCTCTGCATGTTTTATCACAGATTAATTGTATATAAAATTTGGCATAAACTTGCAAGATAATTAATATTAGCCGTAGTAGTATAAATTTGCAGTGTATTATCTCCTCAAAATCCTTTTAGAATTAAACATGCAACTGTTGAATTTCAGTAACTGTCAAAGTCACTATAACATAAATTGGACCAAACGCACGTAAAGTAATATAATAAAAAGGAATATTTTTATTTAAGCAATGGCCATCGACCAACAGTCGTTTCATTTGTAAACGAAGGAAGAAAAATTCCGGTACCGGTACTCCCGGGCCTGCTGGGTGAGAGCCAGCTATCCTAGCCACTAAACCATACCGGAGCTTGCCAATAAGTTTAAAAACCCCCATCGCAGATCGGAAAATGCCTGATGGGCAGCTGCGTGGAATATATGCTTTAGGCAGCCCAATGTACATATGCAATATTATTATATACCCATCTCTGCATGTAGAAATGGTACTTTCGGTGGTCTACCTAATTAGCATAATCGGAAATCGTATACTAATGATGAATTAAAATTTAAAAAATCTATTAATTTCAAAGTGTATATTGATTCAGTCGAAGTTGCGCATTCGAACAAAAAAAAGTGGATGCAAATCGGATGATTATTAACAAAGTTACGGAATGTGCTATAAAATTTGTCCATGTGATTTAAATGGGCACTAATTTCTGTCTTTAATGCAACGGTTAAGATTAAAGTAGGTTCCCTGATATAGTCGTAATCGGACAAAGGTTGCATTGCCGGATAAAGCAGGTAGGAAAGGATTAGAGAAAATTGGAGTAAAATCTTCAGAATTTCGTGGAATCATACTTGACCGTTATAGATTCTGACCTATTAATCCGTTACTACCTGCTTATCCACCAGCCCACTAATCCGTTCCTTCCTTGCATTTAGCCGTAAGGAAGGAACGGATAGGTAGTACCGGATTAATAGGTCGGAATCTGTAACGGTCAAGTAAGATTCTACGAAATTTCTACGAAACCATCAAAGGCTTATTGTTTGGAACTTTCCGAAAAATTCAAAATTCATTTACCCACACCCCCTCCCTCAACAGAATGAATATATAATCAACCAAAATCTTGTTTTGCTCTCATTGTACTGATTCCTCTTGGTCTCTGTACAATTTCCCGTGATTTCACGTTTCAATGCTATTTTCGCTACTCTACAATTTCATAATGATTAAAGTGTCGGATGGACGTATAACTTATTACGCCCATGAGAATATTTTATGTATCAGAAATAGAGTGGAGGCCGCCACGTATTCATGGTATATGAGGTGTCGCAATCGTGATTGCAGTGGACGTGAAATTTACTGCAACGAGCAGCAATTCACATTAACAAACGAACACAACCATGAAGGTGATGAGGTGGACGTGGAAGTGATGGAGTTTCCGGGCAGTTTGAAGAGGAGGGCCCTTGAAGAGACGACACCACTATTCCGTATACGGATGGAGGAAGAACAGAAGTATCCTCGAGGTAAGAGTATATATAATATTAATAACAAACAAATTGCAAATATAGCGGCGTTAAGAGTGAGTGGACCGGCGCAGAACTCGTTAATGAAGAAGGCCCGGAGAAAGGCCACACCACGGTTGCCAAGGGCGATGCACCTTAAATGAGGGCCAAATGCTCTTTTTGCCCGTTTTATCGTTTTAAGGAATGGTCGACGTGACCCCAGAGCAAATGTAGATACAAAATAATTCAGACCTATTCATCTAAAAGAATGTGGATCGTTGGGAAATTGATAGGGAACAAATAAACGCCGAGAGTATGGGAGATATCTGGAATGTAGGAACAATTGAGTTGTGGTTGCGGATATGGTAGAATATATGGTGCAGGTATAGCTGCTGGCATTGTCACTGGCATGGCTGCAGGAATAAAAGCAGGTATCGCGGGAATCTTCTTAACTGTTAATAAATCCGCATTTTACTCCAATTTTTCGATTCCTACCTATTAACCCTTTAATACCTGATACACATTCATTAAGTTCGGCAATTTTCAAACATTATGCAATTTAAGCAAATAATAAGCAGTTTACTCCATTTTACTCAAATTTTTCATACCTCATTCAGACCATTTCGATTATTAATGTATATTACCCTTTCCGTTTCGATATAATATATGGTTCTACCTTTTGTTGCATTCTTTGACATGACTGACACAAATTTCAGTATATTTATAACTATAAAGTCTAAAAACTTAATATGCTCTTGTTCCTCCCGGACTTTAAGCTGTGGCGAGCTGAGGCAAACATATTCTCATACGGGGTCCGATTATGCCTTAAAAACTATTTACGAAATTTGAAATATGAGGTAGTGACGCCAAATGAGAATTGTAATAGTGTAATTTATTATTTATAACCGGTTACTAACTGTTGCTTATTATATATGCAGGGCTGGCGAAAGCCAATCTAAAAATCGTGGTATCTGATCTTTGATTAGCGTGTTTGCAAATGGCTCTCAATGTCAACATTTGTACACTAGATATTGAAAGTTTGAAATCGTTTTTGTAGAAAGGCACATCTAATGAGTCTAATCACAACATTTAAACTATTCAGGCCTTTTCATCGAGGCACCGGTGGTTCAATGGTAGAATGCTCGCCTCCCACGTGGGCGACCCGGGTTCGATTCCCGGCCGGTGCAAGTAGGTTCTTTTTGTAGTGGAACTTCGCATAACAAAAACAGTTCGCTTCACAAGCGACACCGACGTGGATTGGTAAATTCCCGAATTGTGCAATTAGCCCGAGGAAAATAAAATCTTAATTTGCATCAATTCTCAGAAAGATAGATTTTGGTGGAGATTTATATTACATCATTACAATGAATATGTTAAAAGTTCCCGTCAATCCGGGTTCAGCTTCAAGAGTTATTCGTGGTTAAATGGCTTTAAAATCAGTTTTCAAGTTTTTTTCCGAAAACAGCTAAGGTTATTACAAAAGGATCTTATCGTTTAGTAATCTGTTTCATTACGTCGTACCCTTACTGAGATATGACGTAACTAAAAACTAAGACGTTGTTTACTTTTAAATATATGCACAAGTTTCCGCATCAGCCATTCTTAATGTGCATTAATCGAAGATGTAAATAAATTGCAGCAGATTGTGAAGTAGGCCCATTAGGGACACGTTTTGCACAATACCCAAGGGTGGTGCAGAAACAATATACAATAGATGCTGCTTATAAGGAACACGTCGGGTCAGTCAAATTTAACACTATAAGCGAAATTCCATAAAAACGGCGATGATAAAGCGCCAGCACCTCTTCTTTATCCCCGTCCCAACACCCAGAAATGTGACTTGCCTTGGTAGGAAGAAGTAAATAGATAACAAACGTGGAAAAATGGAGAAATGTAGAAAAATTTTAGTTTCGCTAAACCTCAGAAAAGATATAGATAGGAGAAATTTTGAAGGAGAGAACGTGATGGCTATATGAAAAGTTAGAGAGGGTGTCCGCTCGCGGGGCGTCGCGCACTAACGTAAAGATTAACAAGGTTGTTATTTCACGATGTTTTTGCAATATCTGCACTATTACAAAATGGGAATTTGGCAATTTTATACAGCGTGAAAAGCGTGAACGAGAACCTGCGGATAGGCCGCGCCGGCAGGTTGGAACGGGAATTGTCGGGTTGGTAAATCTTTATCGAAAGCAATAAATAGTTGTTACCCGGGAATAAGAAAGAAGGAACTTAACACAACATTTATAATATTAAGGCGGAACGAAGTTCGCAGGGATGGTTAGTAGATGATAAAATAATAAACCATACCTGATATAATAAAAAATGACATCATGGAAATACATAAGAATATAATAAGTTTTAAAGAATTAGATAATCGAGGATCCTAAGCCATACAAAACAACATTGGCTATCGATCATACCTAATATTCCAGAGACTTGACACTTTATACAGCTATACCACTCCAACTCACGGTTTAACTCAAACTGCCGCGGCAGAAATAAAAAAAAACGGTCGTTTGACAATTACTTATAAAAGTTATAGTTTTTTGAAAGTGACGGTCAATTTCACTATGAAAAATGTTCTGACTTTGAGAGCCTCTTGTGCAGGCCCGAACACAATTATTCACAAAATAAGTATGTTACAAGAAAGAGCAACTATTCCTGACTAAAATGATATATAATTCAAACAATAAATTGATAGTTGCAAATACTGCAAAGGGAGGTTTATGAGGAGTTAAACTTCTCCGTTCGTAGACTGTGTGCCGCATGTCGGACACTGTAGCCTACCGGCTGAGTTGCATTAGTACATTTTTATGACCTTGCAAGCATTCGCTTCATCCGTTCGCTCGTCGCATGATTGTACCCATGATCCAGTCCATAGTCCATTTTGCGTACCCTATAAAAGATTTTAAAAATGTGCCAATATTTTTAGACCAGTCGAGTTTGTTTCATTGCAATGGATCAATTGTTACCCGAGTTATGGACAAAACAAATTCTTGTAGCCTCACTAAATTCATGTCCATATAAGCGAAAATGTACCAGTGCTTGTTACCTTTATATCAACATTTTTCAATGCAAGGTATTGCATTCGTTTCATCCCGAGAGATTTTGTTCCATAAAGCCGGAGGTTCCTGATAACTATTGTCCCTTTAAGCGGCTTACAATCTACTACATTTTGAAGAAAACAATGTCTTAGTTTTTAGTCACGTCATATATCAGCAAAGCTACGATGTAATGAAATCGTTAAAGACGATTATTACATTTCAAATAAACAAGATCGGCTGCTTCGCATCGGCTCGTTGGTCTAGGGGTATGATTTTCGCTTAGGGTGCGAGAGGTCACGGGTTCAAATCCCGGACGAGCCCGCGGTTTCTTTTACTTATTTAATGTAGAACTAATTAAATAATTTTTTATATTTTTCGAATAGAAGCGTATAAGATATTTATGTGTTTTTATGTATCTGAAGGAATATCCTGAAAAAACCTACACATCAATTAGAAAGTAATAATATAATATTAAACAAGCGCGTAATCCTAACACTCAGGATTCAGCTTTTGCATCACGGAAAAAAAGTGTAATATGTAATTTTGCGCTTGCATGCTAATTTTGCATGTGCCATCAGGGCTCGACGTTGCTGGGCAAATTTATTATCATAATTTCATTACTTGAGCATCCATCATGAGACTCCATATTTTATCTTTTACTTTGGCACACCACGTTGTTAAATCGTGGTAAGAAGTTATTCTTTATATTTTGGTACTACTATGACGATATATCTCAGGCTTTACAAATAAGATAATTACTTATATTATTTGATGATCACATGGTATACCATGTTGCTAAATCAAGGTAAAAATCGATTTTCATATTCTGATACTTCCGTATCGGTATTTCACATATTCAAGGTTTGCTGGGTGAAAGTCAGCTACCCTACCAGGAGCAGCAGTTCAACAAATGAGTAGGTTGGATGAACGCGGGTATTCTTCATCAGAACAGATAAGAATAAGGGTAGTTTCTGCGCACTAAACAATATTCACTATTCTTATATCTTAACGATCTAATTCACAAATATATTAGTCTGATAGTTGTAACAATAGCAATTGTGCCATTCGACTTTAATCCTAGATGCATTGTTGATATTATTAGCATATAATTTTAGACAATTGCTCATCACCAGTAAGATATTTCTTGAAATTTCTAAATGTATACAACGATGGAGTTAAATAAACAATTTCTTTACGATCAAATTCCTCATGCATAAATTTCAACTTTACCGGAGACACGAGGTAATACCGCTGCTTAATTGACCGGCATTCTTCGACACGGATCTCATGTTCAACCCCCTTAAACCGACCCAGGCGCCCGGTCATCTTATTAAAGTAACCGTCCGCCAACTCTTCCAACTCGGACCTCTCACAGGAGGCAATATCAGGTAAGCCAGGTGCCTGAAGCGATTTCCCGTCTCCCTTGCCCAAACGACATTCTACGACTCCAGCATTTCCTCAGGATTTGCCTCTGCTTACTCGTATCTCTACTTAATCTCACGTACAACCCCAAACTCAAAGCAGTATTGGTAGACTCTATGTCCCACAAACCCTCAGCTCGTGTCCCACCTAAGTCTACCATCAATCATATTCTCTCATCAGCCGCCCTCTCGGACTTCGCGATCACGTACCCGACTTAGGCACTCGCGACTGTGTTTCCCGCGCACTTATTGCATTTACTGCGAACTACATCGGGGGCTCCACATCCGAAACAGAATAACCGTCGTGGACGATTGCATGACAAGTGTATATGGCCACTTGTGCCGTAATTTCAGCACACTATGCGCGTAGCCCTAGAACGTTCACTAAGGGCGCTCCTCTGTACTGACTTTTCAGAGGGACCAGTCATACTCGCCTCAATAACCGGCTGCTTTCTGAGCGACGCATCCGCACCGGTTGCTAGTTCCCGATTCCTCTCCAAGCGTCGGCATGCATTCAGTAACTCATCGACAGTGCCCACCTCAGTGAACCCAAGACTATGAATGAAATACGTTGTCAGATTCCGTTGGATAATATGTACTTGCTCCACCTCGAGCGGAGGGGCCGTCAATCGGGCAAGCAACACTTTTATACAGGCGAAGTACATACCTACTGCCTCGTTAACTTTCTGTTTCCTCGCATAAATCTCACATTTCAACTCGGTATTGTAGTCGACTGGCATCAATTCTCCATGTAACTGGAGCACCAAGTCCTCCCATGATTTAATCTGCGCCTTCTGGGATCTATACTATATTAACGCCTGTCCGGTGAGTAAGTCAAATGCCGACGCGAATAGCTCCTCCTCATCTACTCCCCTTGCAATGCATCTCTCGTCGACACTCTCCAAGAAAGTCAACACCGACTCCGACGGTTCCTCACCAAACGTTAACCCTCATTTATATATTTTTCCCTACTCCTTACCACCGGACATACAGACTGTAAGGACCTGCGTCCACCTACCACCTCGCTCTCAACATACGGCTCTGGCATTCGTGGCGTTAATACTCCCGGCGAATGTTTCGCAGAAGTCGCCATGTGTGCTGAATCTATCGAAATACCGCGTGAACTAGTTCGATGCCAAACGCCTAAACAACAATAACCGCTTACCTTCGTACTCCAATCTGCACTGTCCGCACACACTTCAACGTCCTCTATCAGTGATATCCCGCCGATGTCATATCGTTGAACGATGTCCGTGAAAGTGAACCGGCCGCGCCCCGATGTCTTCACTATCGGTGATCCTCGACGACGGTATCTTCTTACCTCTGTGCTGACCCTGAAGCGATCTTCACCTCGCTGATCTTCAATACGGTGCCTTCCGACCACACTCTGATGATCGCCTTGATCTCCCACAGTTCGACTGACCGCACCTCGGGCCTCATGTTGGGCGCCAAATAAATATATATGTTACGTCGAAGATGGTGACGACGACAATGCTTGGCGCCAGCTAGTCAGCCGCTGGGGGCGGGATCCTGAGTATCCGGGGATTCGACCACACGTGGTCAGTCGAGCTCCTTCGTGTAGTCCTCCAACTCTCCCTCAACTTTTCCTCACTACAGTAGGCGCCACTCCGGGCGTCACCCGAAGATGTTGACGGTGTGTTGGGCCTGTTGGGCAAACGGGTTGGGAAAATAACTCCCCACGTTTCCGTACATACAGGTTAACTTTCCGATTCCGACTAGCTCGTCCGCTCTAAGCGTGTCGTACCTTTACCACACCCCTCACTGTCTGCACTTCAGTCGCGACGCTCCAAGTTGTCGCGGCAGCGCGCGCTCGTGCTACAATATTGATTATAGAAATGCGTTTAAATGTTATATAACTCACTAACTATTTATCACTATAATTAATTTTGTAATTATCCAAAAATTACTATGATAAATATATCGTTTTGTATATTGTGTTACAAAATCATGTTTAAGTTTTTGAATCGAGCTACAAAGTTTTCTACAAGGGACTCGACTCTCTCACTCGGCACTCGTGCCACGACTTTCGTACTTGGCTCTCGTGCAACGACTGACTCTCATCCCTGATTCGTAAACACATGCACGCCAACAACTTCTGGAAACCATGCTTCCAGAATCGCACCCTCCTTCTAGGAACTAACTTAAAATCTCTACTTAAGTGTCCCTAGACTTAACCCTAAACACAAACACTCGCGCACCGAACGCACGTTTGTTACGATCCCACAATATATTAAATTTTTTTTAATGCAGAGAGCTGCAAGCAGCTGCGTGGTGCAGAGAACTTGCTGACATACGAACAAATGGTTTTCACATTTTGAATCAGCCGCACAGGTTAATAATTATTATAAACAATTTTTCAAAAAAAACTAAAACTCTTAAATTGCTACGAGTGGATAGAACTTTTATTCATTGATCTTCCCTAAACCTTTTAGTTATCTATCTACAATCGTTTTTAAGTTATTAGATTCGCGCCCGTACATTCACCATTCGGAACACTGTGCGCCGATAACCTCGGCTCACCTTGGTGGCACACCGCGGATCGCCATCTCCACCTTCCAACCAAGGGACCGAACAACTGGTGCTTCGGTTCAATAGCGGCCTGTCGATCTTTGTCATGCCAGGATTGCTGGAGATATTGTTTTTGAAGTAATTCTTGAATTGTTGAATATTCTGCTTGCAGATTAATTGTACTATTATCAGTTATTATCGTGATCTAAGATGTAATTTATTCTATACCTTTACCCGCTTACAACCTTACTATTATGCGGATTCTTCGATCTCTACCTGGCTCGGGATTCGTAAACTTCGTAAACTTTTAGTTTTTGCCAGTGTCTTAGGCAACCAACTGAAATTTCTTAAACATATCGAGCAGCCGTTGAGCAGAGTTGTATTAATTATATTCGAATTCTAACGCGCAATATAAATCAATAGAACTATATGATATCAGCGGACACTTTATAATTTTACTGGTCGGTGCAACCGATTTGTACGTGTGTAAGAAAATATTCTTTCCAAAATTGTTTTGAACGGTGCGCTCGAAAAATATCGAAAACAATCCATTACTAATGATCTTTATAGTCAGTGAATGACAATAATTTACTACACTGGATTTTCTTATTTCTATTTAGAATACGGCAAATTTGAACGATTGATGATCCTGAACAGAATCGATATTTAAGTTTATAAGGAACACATCGGGCCCGCAGAGTTTGTACAGTATAACCGACATCCCATAAGAGCGGCGATAACAAAGTGCTAGCATCTCTTCACAGTCCATTTTACGCACCCCTAAAATATTAAAAATTTACCAATATTTATATATCAATCCAAAGATATATTTTTGCTGATTACTTGTCTTTTTGTTCTAACTATTCGATTCTGGTGTTTCTTTTTAAATTTCGAAACCATAAATTAGTTTATTCACCCCACAATTCACAGTCTCGATCGTATAGCGGTCGCAAAAAGTCGGGCGCAAAATGTGCATGCTCGAACTAATGCACACTTTGTGCTCGACCCGAAACGTCGGTTAACAACTGAAAGTGTTGTCAAATTATGAGCGATAACTATTCGCAAATGTAAGTATGGTTTCATACATTCCACTGGTCACTAAGCATACTTGGAAATATAATAGGTATGAATAGTAGGTATGAATTAAAATGACTGTCAATAATATTACAGATATGAGAATGCTTTGGCTTGGAGTTTTGAAATGGTTTGATCGGTCCAAAAACATGCGGAAAAGGGGAAAGAACTCTACATATTCGAGTTATCTTCTCGTTTGACCCGGTTCGTAATACATCTGAAACAAATCTCATCATTCAAATAAATACGATATATTGTCGTTCCTTCTAATTGCTGAAACCTATAAAATACTTCCGTCAGTAAGAAATAAACGATAATTATCAACAACCACGTTACTGCTTGAAGCACAGAAACAGTAAACCACATCGGTTGAAACCTGAATACGGGTTTATTTTTCAGTATCAGCTCGTGTTAAAATCCAATAGTTGGAAATGACTTACTTGGGTTTGGTAACTTAATACGTCGCAAGCACGACAGGCGTTGAAGTCATAAAACTACCATAATATTAAATGAGAACTTTAATATCCCTATACAACAATTCTTGCTCTGAAATTAATAAGCAAGCGATAAACTTTATATCTGAACAACTCGTACAAAATTTACTATCCAACTTCGACGCACTAAATGATCACGTTTATATTCCACTTATATTTATAGTTCTTGCACTTATTTTTTATGTGTTTAATTATTCTGGTTAAAGTTTAATAATGTCTTCTATAAAATTTCTTCAAAATTCGCCCGATTGAAATAAGAGTTTGAAAAAATATTGTAAACACATAACATGGGATTGTTCTCTATCCCCTTTGCAATTTTTTATTTATTTATTGCCAGTTAACATTGGAAATCAATATTCCTATTATCATACACTTATCACACACCCTTATGGCCACACCCTAACATAGACTACAAAAAGAACGGTTGGTTTTAATAGATGGATTACTAATGTTATTAAATTGTAATATAATATATTGTATAACTTTGTTGTGTTCATTATCATATTTGAAGAAATGGGGAATCGTAATGGAGAAATTATATGTAGGCGAGACGACCGCGGGATCTTGCACTAGTGTTTGTCAAAATTCCTGCAATGGATCGCCATTATATGTCAGATAAATCAACAAGATTGAAGGAAAATAAGTTTGTCATTTTCTTTCTTTGAGGCGTTAGTTCTTCCTGTCGCATATTCTGCACGTTTAGCTTTTAGAGAAATGTCATTGTACACCAAAAGCGTGTTAATAATATTCTGTATGCGACTGTCATCTGGTGGATTTGGTCATTGTTTGATAGTTGATGAGTGGATCCATTCAAACCTCGATGAACATATCGATTTGCTGCCATCGCAACCATGTGAGTCTTTACCTTGGTTACGCAATAATTGCGATTTTAAGAGTTTATGAAGGTGCTCGACCTGTATCAAGCTCCTCAATGATGTACATGAATGGAATGTTAAAAACACCAAGCTTTGTTCAAAACTATACCACTGTTATTAGACAATTGCGTCATTCCTGCAGTTTTATCTAAGATAACTAATTTAACACTACAACCAGTTCCAGACGTTTAAACTAAGTCTACCCATGATTCCTGAAATTACACACAGTTCCAAATAACCCTCTCTTAGGCAACATCATGTGTGCGGAAAGTGTGTTTAATATTGACTCGGTGTCCACTTTGGATCTGGAACTCCATACTGATAGTTGGGCGCCAGCCATCGATAATGCAGTTGTGGCGGCTATGGGATCTTCGACACTTTTGGTTAGGTATTCTTCATAATATGTAATAGTTTCGTATTGCAGCTAATAACAACCAGTGCAGCAAAAGCCTTTGCATTTATTCATTGCAACGCCTATTAGCAATGCGTTATATGTAATTTAAGTTTAAAATATTTTCTGCGTTTTTGAAGAAATATTTTCTCAAACATGAACACAACAGTTGCAGATGTTAATCCTACAAGTAAAATGAAAAAGTGCGCAGTAATGTTATTCAGTTCCATGGATTTATATTGCAGTTTCGAATTGGAATCCTTCAGAACTCTTTGTGCGCCCATGATGCGTTCGAAATCCTGCAAACATAATTGTGTTAAATAGAAACTATCCTATTTATGTACATGAGCAAGCCAGTCATTACATCATTTTTCCACCGAACGTATAACCCACTTTCTCTTAGAGCGGAAAGCGTCCGCATCAATGGTGCAAACATAGCCGTGCGACCGAACTGAAAGAGCCCAGTATATCTCATACTAATCAAGGGTTCTTTCATAGGTTGAAGATATTTCAGTTGGTTAAACTCCCATTCGATATTGTAGTGGCCAGTTTCTAAATCAAAACCTACAATTAAAGCAAATTTTTGTTCGCCCGTGGAGTTCAGCAATTCTTCTAATTGTTGTTTGTCGATATCTCGATAATGATTATAAATTGTTCGTAATGGATTTGATGCCGGTTCACGACTCAATGGATCAATATCTTTCAGACTTCCAGAATACGCATATACTGAGAGGTTGCTTTCTGCCAAATCTTTGATCGTTCTGATCTCGTCGCGATATCTGAAATTGTTTGTAATTAGGAAATATGAATTCGCAAATATAAGCATCGTTTAGTAGTACATTCCACCAGTCACTAAACTATCAAACTTTGAAGTATAGTAGGTATGACATAAAATTACTGTCAATAATGTTGAAGATATGAGAATGCGTTGGTTTGGATTTAGGAAATTGTTTGATTGTCCCAAAAACATACGAAGAAGAGGAAAGAACATGCACGTATTCGAGTTAGTGTCTTGTTTAAACATATTACTAACATGCCTGAAACAATTCCCATTAGTTAAATTAAACGTTATGGTCCCTTCTTATTACTGTATCCAATAAAATATCAAGTTTAGTAAGAAATAAACGATGATAATCAACAACCATGTTTTCGGTTGAAACACAAACACGGCAATCCACTTTGATTGCAACCTAAAAATGAATTAATGTTATGGTTACATAATTCTCTTACAATTTGGTGAAATGATTTACGTTGGTTTGGGAACTAAACACGTGACACGCACGGCAGATGTTGGGGCTATAAAACTACCCTGAACCGCCAAACTGGGCTCCACATATATCCCAGCAGCGAAGATGTAATCAACATTTGTTGGGTTATAAAATCCAAGCATATCGTGAGTGAATTTTACGTCATTTTCAAGATTCGTTGTATTTGCGTAGTAGCGCAGTAATGACAATTCAGCGCCCTGTTTGTTTTCTATAAATTGAATCGTTATAGTTCATGTTGTAATAGGTTTTGATTTGGTTACCACATGAAACAAGTGGGAAACTGTCGGTGCAATCAATAACCAATGTTCGGCCACAGTTTTGTTTCTTGAAAGTCCTCATGGCTTCCACAGTGAGTATATAGGGAAATCGTAGATTGTTGTTTGGATAAAGAGTGTTTGCATATTTAAAACGACCCACACGTGCTTCACATGTTGCAATATAAACGTCAATGTGGTCTTCGCAATCAGCTAAAATTGCTATAACAATTGTATAATCTATCAACTCATCTTGAATGTTCAATTGTTTGCAATTTCCTTCAGGTTTTATAATTAATATATATCGTTTTGAATGCTTTTCGGATGGATAGTGTTTTGAGTGAAGACTCATGAGCAATGTGAATTTATAGATAGCATTTTTGTTGATTGTTGATATCACATAGAAATAGGGCAAATTGGGTGTCTCAAAAAAACAATCGATGCACTTCGACGTTAGCAAGACTGCACTCAAATCGTCTATTTTCAGATGCCACTCATCAGTGAAGATGGCAATTTCACTCGGGCGTACGTTGGGATGACCAGTGAAGAGAATTGAAAAAAGCAAAGTGAAATTGAAGAAATACTCATCTTTTAAGACAGATATCATATTGCCTACTCAGTTGCAGTCATACTAACTTGGAAAATATTAGCTCCTCGTAGCTTTTATATTATTTTTCATTTATCAATGCACAACGATTAAAATTAATGCCAAGGTACATGAATATTAAATGGGTATTTAAATGTCCGCACACACCAATTCTTCGACGCGACTAAGTTGTTGAAATATTTTCTATCCAATTTCCACGCCATAAATATTTATATTTATGTATTTAAATTTATGTTTGTGTTTCTATACGAAGTGAATTATTTTTTATATGCATAATTATTTTTAGGTTTAATACTACCCCCCATTTAACTATTCCATTTATAAAATTATGCGATAGATATATTCTGCCTCTCTATTTATGTGTACTTAATTTCCCGATAATATCAGAAACTACCTCATTTTATTGTCATACATTTATGGTCTTGATAAGTTCCGGCAAGGCGCTCTGAACGATGAATAAATCTACTCCAAGGAGTTTCGGAAATTTTTGAACTACCCTACTTTCACTCACTAGCCAAATAATACTACCCTATATCGCAAGACATCTTATGTTTGTTTATAAACATGTAGGAAATAGTATTCGGAATAGCATAGGGAAGATTTACGGTCAAGAAAAAATATATAAAATTCGAAAGAGAAAGCTGGAAAAGTTTCCTATATAAGTTTAAATTGATTTGAAAAGCTATTATTTCCTGAATTTGTATTTCTCTCAGATGATTGTTGCACGTGTACTTTTACTTTCGGGACTGTTCCGCGACGATTACACAGCACCACACATTATAGAGGTACCTCGAATATGAGTTTCATTCGTTCCGTAGCCTTGCTCGTGTATCAAATTGCTCGTATCTCAAAAAAACCGCTCCTATTGATATTAATTGAAATGCCATTAATCCGTTCCAGCTTCCAAAACACCACCGCAGTTGTTTTTGTTAAGTGAAAAATATATTTACAAGAATGCTTAATGTTAAGGTTCCCCCTGGAAGCTAGTTCTCTGTCACCCAAATCATCAGAAGTTAGTTCGGACCGTAGAAATCATTATAACTTTAGCTGGCGTTATATACTTTATCAACTCCTTCTGTTCAAGCAGAGTCTATATCATCGATGTGCTAGAACGTAAATCCTCACATCTTCTCATTTCAAAGCAAAATATCGTTCGGCAGCTACTGTCTAAAAATGTTCTACACATCTCAAGCCCAACTTCAGAAGAGTGTATTTTCTTTAAGGATCGCTTTATTTGAAATTATGGTTCGCCTTGCAATCTTTGGTTCTAGTATAAAGTCGCTAATAATAAGCGATTGTATCAATTGTATATTAGGTGGAAATGTGGTTGTATAGTTGGATAGGGATTTCGATTTTTCCAAAATATTGTGAAATTGCGTTGTTCAATATTTATTCTAATATCTGTTAACAATAATTAAGAATGTTCGCGCTCCGATGTTAGGCGCGAACGGGATTCCAAAGCACTACCCGTACTAAAGTCACCCAAAAGGCCTGTGACAGCCGCATGCAATTAACGGACACGTTGGAGTCAAAAAACTTCACTATATTTATTGCGAGAAAACAGTCTGATACTTCGGTCACTTTAACTCACACTCGGTACCCGGTACGCGAGCGGACAACTTACTACACCNTCAGAGGCGAGCACCCCACGAACTCTCCCAAGCTAGACCAATGATCGGCGAGCAGCCTCCAAAACTCTCCAGATCTCCGACCAATGTCTTCGCTTCCCGGCTCAGCCCCTTTTGCTGATCTTGCGATACTCGAATTGAGGTCCCTCGCCTCAAGTCGAGTCGCTCTGACTCCGCCGGCACGTGTATTTATGAATGAGCGCCCTGTTCACCAGCTCGTGGCGCTCGATCCCGAAAAGTACAAACAAACTAAATCGCTTGCAGCAATAACACGTGCCAAGTGTACAAAGAACGCTTACATTACTTGGGGACGCTCGCCTCGGCTCACCGGAAAGCGTTCGATCAAACAATACAAAAATCTCTAACTCTAGGATCGATAAACGAAACAAAACGTGCTTAATGAGTGAGAATAACCGAAAGATTAAAAGACTTAATTTAGAGCAACACAAAGAAATGAATGAATTTCTGGTACGTCAGCACACGTGTGCGGTCTCCTCGACGCACCAGAACGCGTGATCCGTACTCTAAGTCTGAACAACAAAAATATAAACGAAAATAAATGAAAATCTTTCAAACCACATTCGCTTGCGTCACCAATGCGTCACCCTTTCGGGTGGCCGCGACAAGTACCTATCAACAATGTGACAGTATCAATATCACGGCGCGGTCAGCAGCAGTATTCCCAGAAACTTCGATTACACCTAAATGGAATGTCGCCAAAGTCCTCGAAAACACACATATTATGACTAAACATCAATATATTCAAACCGATCTAGGTAATAGATGCCATTTGTTACTAATGCAAGTAACCAAGTCTGGTATATGCCTCAGTTCTGAATAGTTTTATGCTTTTCCT
>JARRAA010008998.1:0-24686 GCA_030557295.1 Ecitodaemon sp. MM-2014
TTCGTGCATTCCGCAAACCGATGGTCAAAACGAGCGGCGTGCGCGCTCGCTCTCGGCGCGCTATCTCCGCCTTCTAAGCACCCCGGACGCGCGCGCGAACGGCGTCGCGATTTTTTCGCCGCGCGCTCGCCGGCTCGCGCGCCTCGTCTAGGCGAAGATGCGCGCCCGATTGGCACCCGCGGTTAGGACCGATCGCGGCGCGCGCGCGCGCCAGACGGCGGTAACCCACATTCGCCGCGCGGGCCCTGAGAACGCGTTCGCATTGTCGCAAGGGCCGCTCGCAGGTACCGGCGCGCGCCCAATTCGCGCAGGAATCCCGCCGGCGCGCCGCGGCCGGTTGCCATGCGGCGCAAATGTTCAACAAACACGCACGTAGGCGACGCGATCAATGAAAACACGCCCGCGCCGGGCTGTTTGCGCGCGCCGCCAAAATATTTGCGCGCGTCCGGATGCGGAACGCTCGAAAGGCGCGAGCACATATTATTCGATAATAATCAACAATCGCGCGGCGCGTAACAACAACAGCGCGCCGCGCTCTTCTCCTCTCTTCGCGCGTCCGCTCGGCGAGTCTTTGGCGGGGCGCGCGACGTCCGCTCGCCCCTGCCGCGCCTCCCCCCGCCGCCGCCGCAGCGCGCGGTCTGTTTTGATTCGATCGCGTCGCCGGCGTCGGCGCATGTTTTCGCGCCGGTTGCGACACGTCGCGCGCGCGCAAATATTTTGGCGCGCCGGACGTCCGCCACGCTTCCGCGCCGCCGCGGCCGCCCGGGGGCGGGTAGCACTGACCCGCCGCACGCTAGAACGCCGCGATTGGGAAAGACGCTTATCGGCGCGGACGTGCCTCGGCGCGTCGGTCACTTTCGGCCGTTGGCCAAGTGCGCGACCTCGCGTAATTGACCCACCCCGGGCGGGCGCATCTCGCGCCGCGAAGTGGCTAAGTCACTCGCCGGCGGCCGCGAGCATAAACAATCTTTTCGCCGGCGTCGGGTCGGCCGGCAGGAAAGTCGTAAACAATTAGACGTACAGTTAGCGGCTGAAAAGCGAGTTGAAGGCGAAATGAAGGCTCGAGATAATCGGCGACGCTCGACGCGCGCCAGTTTAGCTTTACTGTTAGCTAATACCTTTCTCCGAGCGCGCGGTCGTGTTTACCAACAAAGCGACATGGCGTCGTCGGCGTTTTAACCTCGCCTAACCTCAAAAATTCCGGCGCGTCGCTCTTGGGTCGCCGCGCGGATCGAAGGGACAGCGTGCGAGATCTAAGACGTTTCAAATGGCGCGAGCGCGCGGTCGGAGAGCCGGTTGCGGCGTTTCCTTATTGGCGCGCCGGTTACCGTTGATTGCAGGAAGCGCGCCGCGGATCGGGCACTCGCCGGTCGCGGTCCGAGCCGAGTTCGAAATTCGCGTCCCAGGAGGAATCGAAGACGGCGGTCGCGCGATGTGGGTCGGCGCCATCTGGCGCGATGCGCGTCGACAAAAAAAAAACCGCCTGACGAAGCGTCCCACTTGCGACGCGCGCGCGATCAGCGCGCTTAAGTCGGCGCGCGTGACACTTCTCCCGGCGGCGGCGGCGCGCGCGATCCTAATCCGGGAAGCGCGCTCTCTTTTCACGCCGAAAAGCGCCGTCCGAGTGAAACTCGCTTGCGCAACGCGCGCGGAACAATCGCCGCCGAATCGCGCCGCGTCGCGCCGCGGAGAGGAAAAGCGCGATTGCGCAACGCCGACGTCTCGAGAGCGGCGCGAAGGTTCCACGACCGGATTAGCGCCGGCGCGGCCTATGCAAATCGCGCGCCGCGGCAAGGACGAGCGTCGGAGCGCGCGCGCGCCGCCGAATTTGGACTTTCGGACTGTCGGCGACCGACAACCTCTTGGGCGCCGCATGCAAATCGCGTCTAGGATCCTTGAGAGACGCGCGCGCCGCCGGCGCGGTCCCGAAGCTCGCCGGCAGATGGGGCCGGCGGTCGCGGGACGCCGCCTAGGTTAGGTTGCGCGCCCGGAAGCGGCGCCGGGCGTGCCGTTCGAGCGATCGAGCGGCGCGCGCCCCGCGGCTCGCGCGCGCTTTTCGCAGGCGGCGGCGCCTAATCGAGCGATCCGGGCGCGTCTGACGCAACTGACGCGACTTTCTTTTTCGCGCCTCGCGAGCGCCCGCCGGCGACGGCGCGCGGTTTCTAGCCGGCGCGCGAAAAGTGCTGATTTCGACGCGCGCGCGCCGGAAGTCCTAACCTAATTTCGATTTCGTTTCGACGGAGACGATCCGTCGACGTAATTCAATATCGTCTGGCATCTCGATTTTCACCGCCCGAGCGGGTGCCAGGCGATCGCTGAAATTCGATTTCGTCCGAGCGCAAACGCGATCAATCGCTAATTGCGTGCGCAGAAAACATTGTGCTTCGTTGTTTCTGCCGTTTCGCTCGAGGTGGCGCCATCTGTGGGCGAATTTCTGAACCTCAATTAGTGGTACTGATCCGATTGATTGGAAAAGTCATGTTTTTTTCTTCGATAGATAACGTTATCGGGCCTAAAAGTCATAATCGGCATCAAAAACCGAAACATCTTTAAATTTCCTTGTTTCTGTTACAATATCTCCACATTCCACGACCTTCCACACTTGAAATTGTTATGGGATTAGTAAAAAACAATGTAGCACTCACATTACGTGCAATATTAATTGATAAATGAGTGTAATTAAGTGAAAACGATGAGAATATGGAAAATTTCGTTTGTTTTGTTATTTCCGCCATTTCTGCGACAACAGCGCCACCTACGAATGACATTCAAAACAGAAAATATTCTCAATTAGTCGTAGTAACCCAGGTAATATAGAAAACGACAGTTTTTCATCGCCCATGGCCATAATCACCTCCGAAAACAAAGAAAGAGTGTTTTATCGAAATTTTTTTTTCTTTATGTTACAATAGCTCCACATTGAACCGAATTTCCACGACCTTCCACACTTGAAATGATTAGGAGATTAATAAAAAACAATGTGGCACTCGCATTTCGTGCAACATTAATTGACAAATGAGTGTAATTAAGTGAAAACGATGAGAATATATAAAATTTCGTTTGTTTTGTTATATCAGCCATTTCCGCTACACTAGCGCCACCTACGAATGACATTCAAAACGGAAAATATTCTCAATTAGTCGTAGTGACCCAGGCAATATAGAAAACGACAGTTTTTCATCGCCCATGGTCATAATCACCTCCGAAAACAAAGAAAGAGTGTTTTTTCGTGCTTTCTGTCACAACAGCTCCAAATTTTCGCACTGTGGCACTCGCATTTCGTACAACAAATGAATGCAGCCAACCGTGAACTAGGAGAATATGCAAAAGTTCGCTTCTAACCCAATTTATTTGATCGACGATGAAATAAGACGCGCGGAGACGTAACGCGACGCCGTCTGGACGCGCGGTTTTGCGTTTTCGGCGAGTCGAGCGCTCGAAGCCTCGCGGCGAAAAGAGCCCAGAACGCAATTTACGAATTTCGCATTTGCATACGCGCCTCGGCCGGCGCGAGCGGCGCGATGAAGACCGCGCCGACGGCCGGCGGATCGAGTCGGCGCTGCGGCGTTTTTTTTCTCTCGTTCCGCCGCCGACGAAAAAAATCGAGCGTGTTTTCCATTAGCGTCGACGCGCGCGCGCCGATTACGTAATATGCTAATGTCGCGCGGCCGGAGCTTTCGTTCGAGCGCCTCGATTTCCTCTTCCCACGCGCGCGCGCGCGCGCATCTCAAGTTCACCGCGCGCGGCGTGAACCCCGCCGAATCTCTTCGCGCCGCCGCGGCCGCGGAGAGCTGCGCCGCTTATCGCGCGGAGGGCCGCGATCGTCGCCGTTCACGGTTCACGGCGACGTCCGCCTCGGGCGCTCGCTTATCGCCGGCGGCGCGCGGCGGCAGCCACCCCGGCGTTATCTGCGCGTGCGCGCGAAGATCGGCGCGGCAGGAACAATCGCCGTCGCTGTTCGGCGCCGCGGGCGCGCGCGTCGGTTCAAGGTGAGGACGAAAATCGGAGATAAGCGCCTCGCCGCTCTTCGTGCGCTCGCTCGCGCGCGCCCTTTCACCCTCGCGCAGCGATAAGGCACGGGAAGCGCGGTTGACTTAGGTTAAGACCGCGTCGCCTTGGCCGAGGCTGCGAAGGCAGGCGCGCGATCTAAGCGCGGCGAATTTTCGAGCCGCCGAGCAGAACTAGTTTGCGCCTCTCGGTACCGCCGAGACAATGTCGAAAATCGGATCGTTTGAAGCGAGACGCGCGCGCGCGCGCCGCCGCGGCCGAGCCTCGCGGCCAGGTGAGCAGCACCTGCGCGAGCGCGAGCGCGTTTTTTTCTTGTGCGTCTCGGGAGCCGAAAAGTTGTTCTCTTCGGGGGTCAAGCGGGATTTCAATTTCGCGCCGCGATTTACATGCAAATGCGCCGCGCAGACATTCCACGAGCGAGGCGCGCCGCGCCGTTTCAAGGGTGCAAGCGCTGACCTTGTACAATAAACGCGATAAATCGCCGGACGCCGCGTTGACGCGCGCCGTCAATATCGCTCTCGAGAGATCGAGTCGGCGCGGCTCTCTTTCGCTTTTGGCTCGGGCGTTACGTAAATTTCGAGCGGAGCGACGCCGACGGGCCCGCTCTTTGTCTCGGGCGCTGCGCCGGCGACACCTGTCGGCGAGAACCGACCTTCTGGGCTGCCGACCGTCGGCGGATGACAGGGAAATGATTTTCGCTGGAAAAACATTCGTATTCCTAGAAATATCGATTGATAATTGTGCGAAATTACAAGAAATCGAAAAAAATGTCGAGTTTTGTTGTTGCCGCCATTTGTCTTACAGTGGCGCCATCTACGAACGAATTTCTGATGTTTCCTAAGCTTAAATTTGTTCACAGTTTAGTATAAGACCATTTCGCATTCCTGCTTTTGACGACATTGCTCGAAACAAAGAGGAATGTTGATTTTTGTCGTTTCCGCCATTTCGCTCACAGTGGCGCCACCTATGAACGAATCACTGCATAAAATAGAACTTCAATTAGTGATAGTGATTCGGTAGATATCGAAAGTTAGATCTTTGCTTCAATTATCAACGTTCTCAACTCTAAAAGTAATTATGTACAGTGAAAACGAAGATAAATTACTCTTTTAGTGTTTTGCGCCATCTATACACGAATTTCCACAATTTTTTTACCTTAAAAATATTCGTGGATTAGTAACAAACAATTATGTACTCTTATTTCATACGATATTAATCGATACTTGCTCGTATTGAAGAGAAAACGAAGAGAATTGAAAGAAAATGTTGTTTATGTTATGTCCGCCATTTCTCTTACAGTGGCGCCACCTATGTACGAATTTCCACGTAAAATGTAACCTCAATAAGTGCGAACGTTCTGACAAATATAAACAATTACGTTTTCGCATTAATTATTAACGTAATCGGCTCTAAAAGTAAACATATGCAGAGAAAACGAAAAAAAATTAGTTTTTGAAGATTTTGTTACGGTGACGCCACCTATGAACGAATTTTCACGTAAAATATAACCTCAATAAGTGCAAATGTTCTGACAAATATAAAAAACAACGTATTTTGTTTTATAATTAACACAATCGCCTTTAAAAGTGACTCAATAAAGAGAAAAACAGAGAAATTAAAATGTTTGTTATTCCTACCATTTCTACGACTTCAGCGCCATCTATGATCGAGTTGACAGATGGAGAATAATCCGAATGAATAATAGTGACTTGCGAAACAGAAAAAATCACGTTCCTTCTTTTCTAATTAACGTTATCGGGCTCATAAGTAATTACATAATTCTCCCGGCGATTGTTGACGCTCGCCAGCACGTCTGACACATTTTCCGCAATCGGCGCGATCGCTCCGACCCATTTCTGCGCGATAGCGCTCCGCATCTTCGGAAAAATCACGATCTTGACATTCAAACTCGCTATTTTTTTCAACATTCGCTTACGCTCACGACGTGCCTTCCTCGGAATCGTCGCGACGCGTCGTCCAGCTCGTTTCGCATGTTTTGATCGCAATATCGAACGTCTGGCGAGCAATATGTGGATTAGTGAGCGACCGATCGTGTCCGCAGTAGGTTTTTGATGAGTTCGGCGGTACGGCCGGCGACGTAATTGTCGCGGCGATTGTTTGCTGCGCACGTCAGCAAACGCGATCAATTATTCGTCACAAATCGGGCGGCATTGCAGATTCGCGCGGCGGAAATGTGTCGACGCGGATTTTCTAATTGTGGAAGTCGCACACCGAACGTCAATCGCGTTCGTTTCGAATTCGTTAGGATTTTAATGAAATATTTTAATTTCGTGCAGTTGCGATTGATTGCCCGTCATTTCTGACGGTATGCAGGTATTTGGATAATTTTTCTTTTAAATTGATGCCAAAAAGCTCTTCTATCTAACGGCATGTCATTGTTATGGTTTTAGTCCTGAGAAAGGACCGAAATATTTGGTCAAAGTTGTGTTCAATTGTGTCAACTTTACGAACTCGTTAAACACATTTATCATCATTCAAGTTAAGTTTAAATTGATTATTATTGTCAAATCCTATGTTATTTTATGTTCTGTGTCATTTTAAAATGTTAATAACATATTTAGAAACAATTATCGATGCAAATAGATGTAAACTGGTCGAAAATTCAGGAGAAACACAATTAGGCAACTACAATTGCACGCGAAATTTCGTTCTGGCACAGCTCGCAAGATGGCGCTACTTTTCGGCGGGAATTTTCAAAAGTTTCAAACTCCCAGAGTGATTTTTGTCAATATTCCTCGCAAACACAAAGTCATCGACACGTATTCTAACAAAAGTCGCATCAACCGATATCATTGATAGAGTTTAGTATAAATTTATAAGAGAAACTATTAGGCGATTCAAAGTGCCGCCAAATTTAGTTCCGACACTCATCGCAAGAGGGCGCCCCGACTCCAGGCGGGAAACCGGCAAAGTTTGAAAGTTTCGAAGTATCTTCGAACGATCGTTTTACGTTATAGGCAGGGAGGGAGCGTGAATTGACCGAAAATAATAAATATATAATTTATTTCCGCTAAAACGAAGTGCGCACACGTTTCGAAGCGGAAGACGCTTACAATCAAATCGGCGCGATCGAATATGGCAGAGTAACAATAAAATACGACGAAAGAGTCGATGGCAATTTGAAAAAAAAAACGTGATAATAATCTGACCCATCTTCCCGTCGTCGCCTGGGCGCGTTCGCGCGCGTCGCCGCATAGCAATTAGGTTTCGAAGCCAGGAAACAAGACGACGACGCGCCGAAGAAATTAACGACCTGATTCGTCGTCGGTTCTATTTCAGGCCTAGATCAATCGTTAAAACTGGAATCGCGGCGAGCGTTTCCCACGAATCTATCGATCGATCATCGCGCATTAAAAACATCCAGAAGAAAAACGGCGCAAAACAACGCCGTGTTTGCGAAACAACTTATAACTCAAACGTCGCGCATTAGGCTTTCTGCGATCGCGCGACGCGATAATATGTGATTAAAGCCTTGTTCGCGCGGCGCGTTCGCGCCGGAGCTATTCCAAGTCGCGCAGATTCACCGTCGAGAAGTTGCCGTTCTCGAGCAGCTCCAGGGACTCCTCGGGCAGGAGGCCGGTGCCGAGGATCATGTCGGAGGGCACGCCGAGGCTCTGTATCGCCTGCTCCAGCAGCATGTCGGCGGTGGGCTTGACGTCCGGCAGCGTCGTCTCGGCGGTCGGCTCCTGCTGCTGGGCGAAGGGCACGGCTCGCGCGCACTGCCGCACCTCCGGATGCGCTCTCTTCACGTGCAGGTACAGCGAGGACTTGCCCGGCAGGCCGAAGAAGCTCTCGGAGCAGACTGGAACGAAAACGTCTCGTCACAAACCAAACTTATTTCGCGAGGGCGGCGTGAGACACCTTCGCAGGTGTAGGTCCTCGGGCCGATGTGCGTCAGCGTGTGCTCCTTGAGGTGCTCCGGCCGCAGGAAGCTCTTGCCGCAGTCGCCGATCGTGCAGTGGTACTTGCGCTCGTTCTTGTGCGACGCCTGGTGCCGCCGCAGCTTGCTCGACGACGTGAAGCTCCACGTGCAGCGGTCGTAGTCGCAGACGTACGGCCGGTGGCCGGTGTGCGCGCGCGCGTGCTCCCTGAGCCGGCAGGGCAGCTTGAACACCTTGCCGCAGTTCGGATAGTCGCAGCGCACCTCGGACTCCTTGTGGCTGTGGCTGCGCGCGTGCGACTGCAGGCCCGTGACGAGGAAGAACGCGCGCGAGCAGTTCTCCTCCTGGCAGACGAACGGCGCCTCCGAGACGCTGTGCGTCTTGAAGTGCTTCTCGCGCATGCGGGAGGTCTGGAACTTCTGCGCGCAGTTCTCCACCGGGCAGGCGAGATTCGCCGGCCTGGCGTGGTTCTTCACGTGGATGTTCAAGTTATAGACGTTCGTGAACCTCCGTCCGCAATTGCCCACCGTGCAGACGAAGTCCTTCTGATTGCTGTGCAGATCCTGGTGCCTTCGGAGCTTGAAGCTCGTGTAAAACGCCCACGTGCAGCCCGCATAACTGCATTTGAACGGCTTATGGCCTAGTTGCATCAGGGAATGGAGTCTTCCGGCCGCAATCCGCGTGTACACCGTTGTGCAGTCCACCACCGGGCAGATGAAGAGTTTCAGGCCGGTGTTCAGCGTCAAGCAAGGCATTACGGCTTGTAAATCATCTGCAAGGCTGATTTTCTCGATCATATTCACAGGCACGCGTTCCTTGGGTATCGACAGTTGTCCACCGACCTCATTCAGATTGATATGGGATGCTGGAAAGGCAATGCTTGGACTGTCTCGGTCATTCCTCGTAAACGTCAAACTTATTCGGTTCTCGTTCGTTTCCGACTTTAATTCCTGGCGAAATTCAACGTACACCGGCGTTGCTCGAAGCAGGCCTTCTAGATATTCGTATTTGGACGTTAAATCCTCGAATTTTGGCACTTTTGACTCTGTATCGTCGAAGAAGCTTGTCGGAGCGCTTTGCGCCCCTGCTTGGATGTTTATCTGGTTCAGCAAGGGGTCTAACGTGTTGGGGCCTATGGACGTGTGCTCGGTGAGTCGCTCGTTGTTTATTATGAAGTGCACGCCGTTCTTGTCGAGCCATTCGTCGAAGTTTTCGCTCTGCTCGAGGAGGTTGCTGGTGATGAATGTGCAGTTCTCATCTTCGGATATATTCAGCGATAGTTCCATTACTACTTTGCGTGCCGCCTTCCCGCGCTTACTTTACGCACATTTTCTTGCACTGTTTTCGTTTAATTAGTATTAACAAGAATGTTTCTTGAGGTTCTCGAGCAAGACGTTTTGTTATGTTATGAAAATAGCTCGTTAACTTCGTATTGGGTATATGTTTGGTTGCCTATGATGAAAGCGTTAGGTTGTTGTTTTAAATTTACGAACAAACGCAAAGGGTAAGAGTAATTTAATTAACTAATATGATAATAGTAATAATTTATATACGTTTTAAGTTGAATATTATTAACTATAATCGAATAATTGGCGATTTTGAGAAAAAAAATTAGGAAATGGCCTGCTAGCGACACCTGGTAGTACTTAATTAAACTAACATGTTTCAAATTTACAGACTAACAAATTAATTAACGTGCATAAATGAACAGAAACAAGTTTTAAACCATATTTTCGTAAATTGTGAAAAATTTGTGTTAAAATAACATTGAATTTAGTGTAAAAACACGCGTTTGAACAAAAAATATTTTTGAAATTCATGTAGCAGCAACGCGTTGCGGCGATTTGAGGAACTAAACGCATTTTAAATTGAATCGCTCAATTTTTGACCAAAAATTATATTTTAATGAACGAACACATGTTTTGAAAAACGTAAAGTTAATTCATGATGAATATCAGTTAAAATATAATTGAAACAAGCACTTATTTAGAGAAATATTTGTGAAAATGATCTAGCAGCGGCGCGTTGCGGCGATGTTTGGAACTAAAAAACTGTTTCGAATTGGACCGCTTCATCTTCACCAAAAAGCTAATTAAATCACGTGTTTTGATGAACGAAAACATGCTTCGAAGATCGTAGAGGTAACTTGTGACGAGTTTCAGTTGAAATATCGTTGCAAGCGGTTGCGAAACGCGCGATCGCGACGAAAATACAATTGAAGGTTATGCATTGTTGATTCGCACGCGAGCGCGGCAGTGAACGGGGCAGCGGAGCGCCGCGGATGATGTAAGATGTTACTCATTTTGACCTCAAAAAGAATGCGGTGATGTCAACCGGTCGCCGCTGGCGAGCAGCTATTTCTATCTGATCGGCGCGCGTCGCCTTCTGTGTTGTCCGCCAGCCGCTCGTCCCCGAGTCCAGCGCTTCGCTCCTCGTCCTTCGTCCCTCGCTAGATCACGATGGGGCTCAAGGAGTGCCAGATCTTCTTCGACAATCCCTACAGCACCTACTACGCTGGGCAGACGGTGAACGGGCGCGTGGTGTTCTCCTTCGATTCCGTCAAGAAAGTGCGCGGTACGTAAGCCACGTTAAAAGCGATTCGAAGCAACTGAATCGTCTTCCCAGGCGTCTACATCGTGTTCAAGGGCGAGGCGCAGACCGGCTGGGTCATAGAGGAGACCCGGACGAACGACCAGACGCACGAGACGGAGAAGGAGCGCGTCGACCTGTCCGGCTCCGAGGAGTACTTCAAGACGCAGTACTACCTCGTCGGCGGCGCAGGCGGCGGCGAGCACGAGCTGCCCGCGGGCACCAGGGAGTTCCCCTTCACGTGCGTGCTGCCGCCCACGCTGCCCTCGTCCTTCGAGGGCGAGTTCGGCCACGTGCGCTACACCGTCAAGGTGGTCCTGGACCGCCCGTGGAAGTTCGACCAGGAGACCAAGGCGGCCTTCACCGTCCTGACGACGGTCGACCTGAACGCCAACCCGAGCCTCAGAGTACGTCCGCTTGTAACTCGCGCGCGAATCGATGAATGACCGGTGCCAATCGCAGGAACGCCAGCGCGTAACGATGGAGAAGTTCTTCTGCTGCTTCTGCTGCAAGTCCGGCCCGCTGACCTGCGTGGTGTCCATCCCGAAGCGGGGATACGTGCCCGGCGAGACGGTCCCGCTCGTCGGCGAGGTCGACAACGCGTCGAACGTCGAGGTGCAGAGCGTGCAGTTCGTCTTCCGGAAGGTCGTCAGCTACGCGTCGCAGCGGCCGCAGCGCGAGACGCGCAGGGACGCCGTCGTCCTCGAGACCATCTCCGTCGGGCCCGTGCCCGGGCGCGACTCGAAGACGTGGAACCAGCCGCTGGTCATTCCCTCGCTGCCGCCGTCGAATCTCGTCAACTGCTCGCTGATCGACCTGGACTACGAGCTGTATGTGAGTACGACACGGCGTTTATTGTGCGATCGATTCGTAATTAGCGGTTGACATTCAGCATAACATTTATCACGTTGAGGTAATGCGGATTGGAGACCTTCGAACGCTTTAAAACATCAAGACACATCGAGTTTCGCGTTGTATACATTTAAATTGGTGATATCGTAATTGACATTGTTTTGTGTTAATTTGTTTGATTAATTTAGCGATATTAGTTTAGTGATATCGCTGTCCTGGGTAAAAACGGGCGTATTTTCAATTCAGTCGAAAGCTATAGTCAAAAATCGCCGAGTTGTAGAGGACTTCAGTTTTCACATTTCTCGACCAAATTTTATATCAAACACGTTGTTACGTAGAGAATTTAATGGCAAACAAATTATGAAGAAGAACAATTTAATTTCAATTGAAAATAGAACTTCCAGAGTGTTTTTGCTGAACTGTTGCACGCTCGTGCAACTGACTGAAATCGTACGACGCTTTCGTCGCTTGTTTCTTTTACTTCTCAAAAGATATCTGAACAGTAAATGCTATTTTTTATTATTTCCATTTATCCGCAATGAAATGCTCTATCGATTGGTGTATTAAACATTAAATTTGGTCAAATATTTTAGGAGAAAACCGAATGTGAAGCGACAATTTCAGAACTTCGGAATTAAGCGCAACAATTTTCTGCTTTTTGACATCGATTTCCATCTGAAGTATTCAAACGATTTTTATTCCAAATTCCTTATTAGGTGAAGAATCTAATAGCAAACTAATTACAAAAAGAAAATTTCATTTTCGATTGAAAATTGAACTTCCAGAGCGTTTTTACTGAACTGTTGCACAATTGCAAGCGACTCAAATCGTACGGCGCTTTCGTCGCTTGTTTCTTTTACTTCTCAAAAGATATCTGAACAGTAAATGCTATTTTTTGTTATTTCCATTTATCCGCAATGAAATGCTCTATCGATTGGTGTATTAAACATAAAATTTGGTCAATTAGTTTAGCAACGAATGTGAAGCAACAATTTTAGAATTTCCGAACTTTTGAAGAAAAGTGTTTGATTTTTGGCATCGATTTCCGTCCAAAGTATTCGAACAAATATTATTCCGAAAACACTCGTAAATGAAGAACCTAATAGCAAATCAATTACAAAAAGAAAATTTGATTTTCGATTGAAAATAGAACTCCCAGAGCGTTTTTACTAAACTGTTGCACGCTCGCAAGTGACTGTAATCGAACGACGCTTTCGTCGCTTGTTTCTTTCACTTCTCAAAAACATCTGAACAGTAAATGCTATTTTTTGTTATTTCCATTGATCCGCAATGAAATGCTCTATCGATTGGTGTATTAAACATTAAATTTGGTCAAATAGTTTAGGAGAAAACCGAATGTGAAGCGACAATTTCAGAACTTCGTAATTAAGCGCAGAAAAATTTCTGCTTTTTGACATCGATTTCCATGCAAAGTATTCAAACAATTTTTATTCCAAATACCTTATTAAGTGAAGAATCTAATAGCAAACGAATTACAAAAAGAAAATTTTATTTTCGATTGAAAATTAAACTTCCAGAGCGTTTTTACTGAACTGTTGCACGCTCGCAAGTGACTGAAATCGTACGACGCTTTCGTCGCGTGTTCCTTTCACTTCTCAAGTGAAATTTTCTCGGTAAATATTAAATTTCGTTCATTTTAGTTTGTTTGCAATAAAATCCTCCATCGATTAGTGTATGAAACATAAAATTTGGTCGAACGCTTCAGGCGCAAACATTAAAAGACCAAAAACGATACGAAATTGCCGACAGGACAGCTTAATCATTGACAATTTGATTATTTCAAGTTTCGTCTTCTTAATCGTTTGTTTAACTTGTTACTTACAATTAGATCGAGGCTAAAGTGACGGGCCTACACAGCAATCTCACCGCGACCATCCCGCTGGTGATCGGCACGATCCCGATGCGCGATTCGCTGCCGCCGCCCTCCGCGCCGCCGGCCGGCGGCGACGCGGTCCTCGCCGGATGGGCAAATCCGGGCGGGATTTATCCGAGTGGTGCGTATCAAACGTGTTTACTAATTACCCTAGACGTAACGATCGTAATAAGCTCGACTTTCGTTGATTGATGCGGTCGCATCGTTTTGTTCCCTTGTCCCTAATTTGTCCGTCCTTCCAGTGCCCACGCTGACGGAGAGTCAATTCGGCGCGCGGCACATACGCGACACCGACGACAACGAGTACACGAGGATGAACAACGACGCGTTCAGGCCGAACTATCCCGTCTTTAATTTCGGCAGTGCGTAATTCGCAATTTTCGGGTGAGTCGTGGTCGACGGTCCCGCACCCGGCTTTCCGGCAGTGTTTTTATACGATTATCGCTTTAAACGTCGATGGAAACGTTCGTGCTCACGAGCACGTTTGTTTCTGGAGCTTTCTAAAAGCTTAAAATGTTATTGATCATCAGAATATTGGAGGGGCGATTCGCTCGACGTTTTTGCTCGTTTCGAGTGTTGGGAGTGCTTTTTTTTATATACTTATCTATGTAATGTTTACGATATTTGTAAATCCGGCTTGTTTTGTTGCTTCCTGTCCGTATAATGCGCGCGCGGACTTACAGTTCGTCGCGCTCTTCGATGTTCAGCAGCTCGATGTGAAATATAAGCGTCGAATCTGGCGGAATCGTGGGTGGCACGCCTTTCTCGCCGTAGCCCAGGTGTGGTGGGACGACCAACTTCCTTATTTCGCCAATGCACATCCTTAAAACGAATACGATCAGAGTCCTGTTATCTTTCACCTCCACACCTTCGAATTGTATTAAATTCAATCGGATAACTCTAATTTATATGTAATTCTGTTAATCATAAAGCGGTGTACCCTATTAGGCCTTGGTCCCATCCCTTGATAACCTGTCCTTGGCCCAGGGTGAAGGTAAAGGGCTGGTTCCTGATGTAGCTGTTGTCAAACTCGTCTTCAGTCTCGAACATTCCCTAGAATTAAGCAAATTGCGATGTGATATGATTAACGAAGCCGAACGATTGATCTGAGTAATGTATAGTCGAAACTATGCCGAACACGCTCGACAATTAAAGAATTCGTTGTTAAAGTTCGAGTTGTATTGGTACCTTGTAGTGCACATGCAAAAAGTCGCCTTTCTTCGTCCGCAGGTCGCAGTCTTTGAGTCTCTTCTTGATGCCGATTTGCAGGCGGCGCTCCTTATCACATGAAATGGTCGATAAACTAATTACACCTATTAACAATTGGAGAATTATCGCGCCAAAGACGTTCATTTTGAGGTTATAAGTTATTTATTTTGGTGTGACTCGGAGGGTGGGATGGTAACCCTGTTTTAGTGTGATGACATGGCAACAGATGGCGCTACGTGTACCGTTTCGGAATATTTGCGAAGGAAATTTGTTTATTTGGTTTATTTATTAATAAAACGACGTAGAAATGCGTTTCGCATACAAAGAAACGTTGATTCAACCATAACACCGGCAATTTATGGTGGGATTTATGTGGAGCGCAATAAAACAGGCGATTGAGCAACTTTTATTGCGACGCGTTTAAAAATAAATGCCGATTGTTCATTTCCTTTGTTTATTTTAGTATAAATACGCGACGGTAGTTTTTATAAGTGCAAACCTTACATTAATTACTGCACATTACTTCTGAAAGCTGTTTGTTAAATAATTCGCTTGAGCGAAATGAAATTATTAGCGTTAAACGCCTTGCTATTGATCGCAACTTGTTTAGTTGCGTTCCAAAGCAAATCTGTCGACGCTGGCGACGAACGTAAGTTGCTAATGACGATTGATTCATTTAGGTACAATAAATAATTGTTGTAGTTTGTTCCGCGTGCGTGAACTGCTTGATCTACTGGTCCAAAGCAGACTGCGACGCGCTCGGCAAGGATCACCGAGAGGCGACGTGCTGCCGATGCTCCGCCTGCGTCGATCGGAAGGGGTAGAGTGGGCGGGGCGCAATAAAGACGACGCCGGTTGAAGTATAACAGCAGTTTATCAAGTAAACACAAAAATTGACATTTTCATAATGAATATTTATATATAAAACATAAAAAGTCTGATCAGTGTCTAACAAAATGTTCGATAAAAAGACGTCCCCGCCTGCGTGCTCGCTCCGCCCTCGAGTACATGCGCATGCGTGTGCAGGCGTGCGAGAGTGCGAGTGCGACCGTGTGCGTCACGAACGAAACCCGGCGACTAACCGAACGCATCGTATAAAAGTATCGAAAAACGAAAAAAACGCGCATATCAAAACAATAATTAATGTATAGTTTACAAACATGTTCTAAAAATACATACGATCGAAATACAAAATAGGTATAAGACGGACCTATCAAATAAGCCACAATCAGGATGACGGAGCGCTCTGCCGTTCGCCGCGAACGACGACGAAGCCGCGCCGATGTCAGCGGTTCGTAGATTATCTAAAAAATATGTATAAAATTTGAGTAGAGATCGTCGTCGTCGTGCGGTGTGGGCGTGGTCTAGATTTCTCCTCCAGGTCGTCGCCGCGTCGTAAGTCTACGTTTTTGTTTTTGTTTTTTTTGTTGGTGCTAGCGAGAAGCTCCGCCTGCCGCGCTCGCCCCGCTGATCAGGTCGGGTCAACAACAACTGAGGTCCAATACGAAACAATTGACTATCCTACGAGGGGCGCGCCCCCGATATACAATACAATATGCATATTGCACTAGTGGTAACCGCGCGCAGTTTATCAAAAAGTAAAAAACCAACGCACCAACGAACCCTAAAAATACGTTCAAAAAACGGCCGAAGTCGAGAGACGGCGAGCTGCCGAAGGTGGCGCGCGCGGCCGGGGGCGGGGCCGAGCGCGCGGGCGTGTTTCGAACAGCCAGGGCACCGCGCCGCGGCCCGCCCGCGCCGCAGAAAAAGGAGCGCGAGCCGCGCGCGTCGCCGCCGCCCGCGTTTGTACCATATGTGTGTGTGTGTTCGCTGCCCCGCCCCCCGGCGGCGGGCGGGCGGCGCGGCGGCTCCCGAACCCTGGTTATTGCACATATCGAAATTTGCCTAATCAACAGTTTAGTATAAAAATTCAAATTTAAAAAATACAAAGTCTTAGAGAGCAGCCGCCCGACGCGCGACGTCGCGTCCGCGCCGCCGACTGCATATATGCGTCGTATGTATAGAATATACACGTGGAGAAAGTCAGAATGAGAGGACACACACACCAAGCGGATGAGGAGGGGTGGCGGACGAGGGTCGGCGGGGCCGTGGGCGGTGTGCGCGGCCGGGCCGGTCAGGTACTCGGAAATATTATGTGTGTATAGCTCGCTAGCTCGCGGATTAGACTAGTATATACAATACCCTGAATAGCTTCCGGTCTGCGCGCCGCACGCCGCCGCCCGCGCCGCTCCTCGCTGACTAGGTCACTCTAACTAGGTAATCAGTGGCTAAACTATGTACGACTAGAACACTCCCGCTCGCGCCGCGGTCCGGCTCGCCGCGGGCGGGCGGCCGTCGCCGCGCCGCCTCCGCCGCGCCCTCTCCGCGCGCTCGTCCGCGTCCGCCTCGTCGCTCGTAGTATGCTTGGTTTTCTTGTATAATTGCTACTAGGTAATATAATAATTATGCCTATCGTGCAGGGACCTGGACGGCGGCCGGTGGTAATAAGCTAAAAAGGTAGGCGGCCGCCGCGCTAACCGCCCCTGCGTTAACACCAGCGGAAGGGCACCGCGCGCGGCCGGTCCGCCCCCTCCTTGACGAGCGGCTTGTGGAACTCCCGGCCCGGTCGGGAGTGGATTGTTGCCCAGCAGTGCTCGCAGTAGTACTGAAAACACCACGCACGTCTTCGTTAGTTTCCGTCATCCGCAGGACGTACAATTCGGTATCATTAAAAACACATCATGGTATATTCGAGGTACGTCCCCTAGGACATCCATGGGACATGCACAGGACATCCAAATCTAATCTATGACCATGGTAAATTCGAGGTACGTCCCTAGGACATCCCTAGAACATCCATATATCTAACCTATGTCCGTGGTACATCCGAGGTACGTCCCCAGGACATCCATGGGACATCCACAGGACGTCCACTTCAGTATCATTAAAAACACATCATGGTATATCCGAGGTACGTCCTTAGGACATCCCTAGAACATCCATATATCTAACCTATGTCCATGATACATCCTAGGTACGTCCCTAGGACATCCATGGGACATCCACAGGACGTCCAATTCAGTATCATTAAAAACATATCATGGTATATCCGAGGTACGTCCCTAGGACATCCCTAGAACATCCGTATATCCAATCTATGTCCGTGGTACATCCGAGGTACGTCCCTAGGACATCCATGGGACATCCACAGGACATCCAAATCTAATCTATGTCCACGGTACATCCGAGGTACGTCCTGAGGACATCCCTAGAACATCCATATTCCAATCGATGTCCTTGGTTCACCCGAGGTACGTCCTTAGGACATCCCTAGAATATCCAACCTATGTCCATGGTACATCTGAGGTACGTCCCCAGGACATCCAAATCTAATCCTGTAGTCCTGAGGACATCCATATGATGTCCTAGGAGAAAAGAATGGAAAGAAACGCAACTCACTTGGAGGCAGGTCACATTGGCGCAGAAGAACGGAGCGAACTTGCCGCCGCATCGCTGCCCCTGACACTCGTCGCACATCTGATCGTCGAGGACGTAGGGCTTGACCTCGACGCGCTTGTCGATGTCGCCGTGCTGCAGCTGGACGAAGCGCGCGCTGATGGCGGCGATGTAGCTCTGCTGATTGCTGAAGGCGACGCGGCCGGCGCCCTTCGGGTACTTGAGTTCGGGGTCGGTGTCGATGCCGGCGTAGCAGACGCCGCCGTACAGCCGGTCCATGATCATCGCCAGCTCGACTGCGCGCAAAGAAAACGAAATGAGCAACCCCGCCGCAGCGTCGGTCGGCGATGGCAACGTACCGGCTTTCAGCGGGCGCGGCACGCCGCCGACGAAGACGGTCTTCCGCGGATCGAGCGGCATCGAGGCGTCGAGGACGAAGTCGGCGTCGGACAGCCGCCACGGCCGGATCTGCACCGGCTTGTCCTTGATCGTCGGCGAGGAGACGCAGAGGTACAGCTTGTCCTCGTCGGTGATGCACGCGTCGATCAGGCTCTGCACCGAGGTCTCGTCCTGCAAAGCGATCGGCCCGATAACGCGCGCCCTCTCGATTAAGCCGCGCCACGTACCTGAAACAGCAGGAAGGCGTATCCCTTGGGCGGGAAGTAGCTCTTCGACTCGGCCTTGTGCGGCCAGTCGACGACCAGCGGGCCGAAGCGGCGGAAGCTCGCGGTGATCTCGTCCTCGTCGATGTCGGGCGGCAGCCCGCCGACGAAGACCTTGCGCGAGAAGCGCTCGCCGCCCTCGGAGCCCTGCGAGTGCGGCGACGACCTGGACGGCGAGCTGAGCGGCTGCGCCCCGCCCAGCGAGCCGTCGACGAGATGGCCCGGCTCCTCCAGCAGCACCTGCCCGGCCTGATCCTCCAGGCCCGCGAAGTACGGGCCGCCCTTGCCTGGCGAAGCGCGCCGAACGTCATTAATCGATAACAGGAGAGAGGCGCGCGCGCAAAATCAATATTTGGCGGGTCGGAGCGTCGCGGCGGCAAATATTTTCGCTCGCTTATTGTCTGACGCCCGTCGCGACGTTAAACATTTGCGTCGCGCGCGGGGGATGAGATCAGATGATCGCCCCCCACCCCCACCCCCGCCGCGGACGACCGAGCGACCGACACTCGTGCACGTGCTCGCGCGCGCAGTGGAGGTCGTTGCACTCGCGCCACACGTGCCCCCGAAAATTGGGGTAGCGGTCGAGGGCGCCTGCGCGACGAAATGTATCACGCCGGGTATTGACGGGCGTTTTCTTCCCGCGCCCCGCGAGCATCTCCTCGGGGGAAGGGGGTGGCGCGAAAAAGGACTCACCGTGCGTCAGTTGCGAGATGCTCTGGTAGGCGTTCGTGTTGCAGTTGATGAAGCCTGCAAGAGAAAGAACGCCGTCAGCCGATGTTACGCACGCTGTCAACAAAAAATTGACGAGAACCAGTCGGACCGGAGACTCGCTTAGAGGATAGAGAGCCAAAAATCGTTTTGTTGCGTTCCGTTACGCAATCCGGACTTTCTTTCTGTTTTGCAACGACCGAATCCGATCGTTGACTTGACTTAAGCCCGTTCGCGTTCGCGTTTCTCTATTTTGGACCCACCCGAAACGAGACGAACAGCGCAACGCTCCACGTGTGCCGCGAAGACGAAAAGCAACCCCCACATGTCACATGTGCGCGCGTTTTTTTGCTTTCTCCCAGCGTGGGGCATCAATTCGGGATTTCGGGCCGGAAAAAAGAAATCCGTGCGGCGCGCGCGGCGAGCCTGGCGGAGAGGTCCCATATCGATCGCCCTCGGCGGGCTGAAATTGTCGCGCGCATGCCGCCCCCGCGCGCGCACGCACGCTCGCGCGTCGACGCGGAATTCGCCGCGCGCCGTCCGGCTCTTGCCGATGTCCGTTATGGATTACGTTGCGACGGATCGCGTTGCGTCACGTGGAACTAGTTTTCGATTTCGATTTCGATTTCGGACCGATCTAGATTTCGTCGCGCGCCGTTGGGCAATAAGGCCGACGACGCGAAAACACCTGCGACCAGCTAATCGCAGCGAAATCAGCGTCAGGTAGAGAGATCTGACTCGCGGGCGCCCGCTGCCGTCCTACCGGAACAGGCCGTTGCCCCGGGGAGCAGCCGGAAGTGGACACTTAGCAATAACGCGCGGTGCGCGCGCGCGGCGCGCTTCATTCACTCGACGCGCACAATGGACGCGTCCTCGGTCCGCATCTAACTCGTCCGATCGCGATTTGCGAGCGAGCACGTGACGCAGCTTCCAGCCGACGCGTGTTGACAAAACAGCTGAGCCACGTGATCGACCGCCTGACGTCGCTAAGTAACGACACGTGACGTCGTCCGGAACACCTTGCGCGCTCGACGCGATTTCGCGACGCGCGCCGATCATATGATTTCGGACGTGGCGCGACGCGCTGGCCGGAACGCCTCGCGAAATCGCTCGCTCGGCGCGGCGGCTGACCTTTGCTGATGGAACTGAAGCCGCCCCAGGCGGGCGGCGGCTGCGTGGCCGCGTCGGCGGGCGACGTGCCGTACGCGCGGAACATCCTGCGGCGGCGGCGGCGGGCTGTGGCGAGTGCGCACGTGCGCGCGTCTCTCACTGGCGGCGGTTCGGCGGCGGCGGCGGCGGACGGCGCGTCTGCTCGACGTGCGTGCTGGCTGCGCGCTCGGCGACGACTAATCGGCGCGGGCGCGCGGAGCGCGGTCGAAGCCGAAGCCGCCGCGCGCGCCGTAGCCGTGGAAACCGGGCCGCCGCGAGCGCGCGACACACGCGCGCGACTCTCTGACGCAACTAATAATCGACGCGGCGGCTCCTATCGCTCCGATCCTGCTCAGTCGGCTTGGTCGCTCAGTCGCTTCGAGCGCCGCGCGCCGATAGTCGCCAGTCTATACCAGAGGCCGTTCGACGCGGCCTATCGACGGACGTCGGTCGCCTAGCGACGTCGGACACCGTTGCCACGTGTGCGCTCTGGGTCGCTAGGCAACGCGTCGTTTCGAAATCGATAGGTGTTTGCGGACCGCCGCGAACGTCTTTTACGCTAGCATGGTTTATTTATCAGCTGACTCGGACTCTCCGACACGCGCGATCGATGATAGCCCCGCCGCGCCGCCCCCCACCCCGGCGCCGAACTGGGTTACGCCGCGTCGCGCGCACCCTTTCCCGTCGAAATTCCTGGATATCTGGGGCAGCGAGGACGAAAATGAATATGACGTTTGAAGAGGGTCCAAGCCCTTCAACCCTGCGTCAAAAATCCGTGCCTCGTCGTTAATGATTTAATGCCGCGTTGCGCGAGCGAATGTTTATGCGACTTTGACGGCCGTGAGGCAACCGATTATGTAAAAGTGCCGAAGCGTTGGGCAATCGACGCGCGGCGGCGATTTTTACAATGCGAATTTAATAAACGAAGTCGCCTTAACTGATTAACACAATTAAATCGCAAAGATCGCGCGTTATGCAACTTCTGCGACGTCCTCTTGCCGATGGGCGAAGCATAGAGTCGAGCGTCTTATAACTTTGCACTTGCAATTGATAAATGTCGCTTAAATCAATAACGCGTCATATTTTCACCGTGAAATATCAATAAACATCCATCAAAACACATAACGCGTTGTTTATAACAAGATTTCCGCGCGCAATCGCCCCGAACGAATGGATTTCTTATCTCGAGGAGCGCCGCAAGGCGCGAGAACACTCGACTATACATGCTCCTCAACTGTAGGCAACCCAACATACACGAATGCATGAAATATCGCCGAAAACATTCGTTACGCTTGCAAACCGATCCGTGGGCGTTCGGAACAGATCGCCGAAGTATCGGATTGTCGTCTGCCGCAATTAACGCCCGAAACTTAAACTCTGCGCGTTCGCGCCCCCCGAAAAATTCGAGTTTCTCCTTAATATTTGTCCGACCCTGAACGTCCTCCGTCTTAGCCGTCCGCGCAGCTTAGGAACGTTAGCGTAATTAACCGGCGAACGACTTTCGTCCGCAATTAACGTTCTGCATTAGGCCAAACGCACGAGTAACGTCGTTAGTTATTTAGAAACCCGACCGCCTTATACCGGGTGTTCGAGGCGAACGCAGCGATCGTTAATAATTGCGCACGTTGTTGCCGGCGCGCGGGATTGTCGTAGCGAGCCGGCTAAATAATTAAAATCCAATCTGAATAATGAGCGCGCTTAAAATGCACGACCGGGTGGGTCGCAGACAGTCGCGGGGTTCGCCGGGTTGCGTTTCCGGCGCAAGTCGCCACGCACGACTCGTCCTCATGTGGAGCAAAAGGGCCGGACTTAGAAATTTCAGTTGTTGAAAATTTTTTTTTCGAGTTTTAGTGATTTTTTGTAAAACCGGTCCTGATACTTTTTTCTTAAAAATTAATTTTTTTTTGTTGTAAATCCGGCCCTGGTATTTTTCTGATTTTTGAAAATTTTGTGTAAATCCGGCCCTGGAGGGACGAACACATTGCTCGCGCCGCGATAGAGACGTCGCACGTGGGGGGCGAAGCGTCCGGATTTCGAAAAACGTTCGAAAATGCGTGCAACGCTCGCCGCCTTCGGTCGGCCGTGCGCCGAGCGCGCATTCGTGTCGGCCGCGCGCCGATAAGCGAATTCTCCGGGCGATAACGCGCTCAAACAGCTCGTGTTTGCCCGGCACCACGTGTTTGCGCCCGACGGCCCACCTCGGCGCGAGGACGGGGCGCCCGGCTTCTTACCTTTGAGATCGCTCGACTCCGACGGGTTGCGCATGATGTCGTTGAGGATGTGCTCGAAGCCGCGCATCGATTCGAGCGGGCTGCCGCCGTTGGCGTTCACCACGCCGCAGCGGTCCTGCAACGAGTCGGGAGGCGAACGAGCGCCGATTAGAAAGGGCCGCAGGGCGACGCACAGCAAGCGCAGCCAAGGACGCGGGACGGCGGAAAGACAACAGCAACAGCAACAGTCAAAGAAAACCGGCAAGCGGCGCGGATGGCGCTCGAAGTAGGTTAGGTTCCCGGCGCGCGGCGAGCGGGTTAGCAGTGACCTTTGCGCATGCGCGTCGACGCTCCGCGCGGTTTGTAAATAGCGCGTTTATTTCGGTCGGGGAGAGAGCGCGTCCCAGCGCCCGCCGCCGCCGGCCCGCGCGGCGCGCTATTTATAACGCCGCCGCGCGCGCCGGCTATTTCCGTGCGGCGTCTTCTTCGCGCGAGTCCAAATCGAGCCACAACAAAGATGGCGTCGGCCGCACGAGGCGCAGCACGCAGGACGGCGACGGCGAACAGTAAACAAACATGGCGCGCGCGCGCGCGCCGCGGCGAGGAGGCCGGGAGGCGGCGGGTGGTTGGATCGTGGCGTTAATTAGCCGCGGCGGCGGCGGCGCGGCGGAAAATCGATTCTCGCACCGCGCTCCCGATATCGCTAAAGATAGCCGGCGAGTGACCGAGTTTTTCGATTTTCCTGCGCGCGAGGGATTGATTGTTGCTAGGTGACTGCGCCGGAGGCCTTGTAAGGATTCGCCGGGGGCCGCGCGGCGGGGAGGCGGGCCGGCGCGCGCGCGCGCGCGTGTGTGCGGGGTTTAACCTAATTCCCGGACTTGAACTAGTTCCGGCGGGGAGGCAAGCGGCGAGCGCGGGGAATATCGACGCGGCCGGCGCTTACCTGGTACTGCAGGAGCTCGCGCGGCTCGTCCATGTTGGTGATCTCGAAGGTGGGCGGCTGCGCGAACGGCCCCTTGCCGGGGTAGGACGTGCTGCGGCGGAACTTCACCGGCGAGATGACCTGCTGCTGCTGCTGCTGCTGGTGGTGGTGGTTGAACGTCGGCGACGGCTTGCGGTTCGCCGCGCTCATCTGCTGCTGCAGCGGCGTGAGGCTCGGCGCGCTGCGGCCGCGGCTCCACGCGGGCGCGCTGCTCGACCAGCTCTGGCCGGGGTTCGCCCACGAGTTGTAGCTCTTGAAGAGCGGCTGCGGCCGCGTGACGTTGTGCGGGAAGTTGTGGCTGGCGGTGATGGCGCGCCGGCCCTGCTGCGCGCCGTGGTTGTACAGGTGCTGCTGGTGCTGGTGCTGCGGCGGCGGCGGCGGCGGCTGCTGCTGCTGCTGCTGCGCGAACGGCTGGAAGCCGAGGCCACTGTTCACGTTCGCGAGTCCCGGCACGTAGCCGTCCTCGACGCCCGTCGACCAGAGCGGCGGCGGCGCGGCGTCGGCGGCGCTCACCTCCGGCTGGAAGAGCAGGCCGGCCTTCGGCGCGGCCGGCTCGCCGCCGGCGGCGCCGTTGCTCGGCTTGTCCATCTCGGCCGGCTCGGCGAGCTCCTTGCCGCTGCCGCCCTTGTCCGCCGTCTCCTCGCCGACGCCGACAGCTGTCTCGTCCTGCATGCCCGCGGCGCGACTGGCGTCCGCGGCGGCGGCGGCGGCGCGGCTCGGCGCGAAGTAGAGCAGCCCGGAAGCGTTCGTCGCGGCGTCCGCGCCGAGGGCCAGACTCGCGGTGGTGAACTCGCCCATTCGCCGGGGTGCGGCGGCGGTCGGAGTGCGTTGCGCGAGAGCGATGCGAGCGTCCCGAGCGCGCCCGTTATGTCACGCAGCGCGCACTGCGCGTCTCGCCATAACCCTTCTCGGCCCGCGCGCCTCCCGCTGGCATGCGCGGATCGAGATTACGTCGACGCGTTTGCGTACAGCTTTTTGCCGCAGCGGACGGCGCGGCGCGCGCTCGCCGCGCATACCTGCCGGCCGTCCGTCTCGCTCGCGCGCCCGCCGCCGCGGTTACGTAAC
>JARRAA010009003.1:0-12076 GCA_030557295.1 Ecitodaemon sp. MM-2014
AAATCCCACCCGGCGGTACGACTTCCTACATCTGGGAGTTGGAAAACCCTAACATGCCGCAAATGTCCCTCCAGCCTCCGGATCAATCCGTGTGCATTGAATACAATCCCAGAGATCCCAATACCTTAGGAAGTGGTCAATTCAACGGACAAATTGCCATATGGGACGTGCGCACGAGCAACGAACCGATAGATTTCACCCTAATGGAAGAATCGCATCGCGATCCCGTCACTGACCTAATCTGGATACATTCGAAGACCGGCACGGAGTTCTTTACCGGTTCGACCGATGGCATGGTGAAATGGTGGGACACTAGGAAACTCAACGCGCCGTTGGAAACGCTCATCCTTGACATGACTAAGGAGGAACAAGTGCTGTCCAGGGCGATGGGCTGTTCCGTTCTGGAATACGAAGCCACAATCCCGACCAGATTCATGATTGGAACTGAAACAGGTTACGTCATTGGTGGGAACAAAAAAGGCAAGCTTCCGCAAGAGAAAATGATTGGGAAATACAACGCTCATTTTGGCCCCGTGTTGGCTCTGGAGAGAAATCCGGCGTTTGTAAAGAACTTTATAACTGTCGGCGATTGGACCGCCAAGATCTGGTCCGAGGACTGCAAGGAAAGCCCTATTATGTGGACGTGTTACCACGAAGCACGTCTCTTGGCTGCGACGTGGAGTCCCACGAGATACTCGGTGTTCTTTACGTGTAGATCCGACGGTATTATTGACGTCTGGGACATTCTGCAGAACCAAGAACACGCGACGTTGAGCATTAAGGTGTGCGACGTGCCATTGACCAGTGTCAGGGCCAATGAAATGGGAAGATTGACAGCTGTGGGATCACAGAAGGGCACGACGTATGTTGTGGAAATGTGTGAACATTTGTCTTATTCTGCTAAAAATGACAAGGCGTTACTCACGGCGGTAAGTTATAAGTTACGGACATGAAATTTTCCGTCGGGTTTTAATGCTACTTTATAATTTACGACGTGCGCGTAGATGTTTGATAGAGAAAACCGACGCGAAAAGATCCTCGAAGCGCGCAACCGTGAAATTCGCCTCAAACAAAGGGTCGGCGGTTCCGCGATCATGGGCGCTAGTCACATGGCACTGGACAAATACGAAACCCAAGAGGAATTCGTCGAGGACATCTACATAAAATCCGCCGAAATCGATTTCTTCGCGTACATTGACAAAATGACCAAAAAGGATGAACGTAATGTGTTCAACCTTTTGAAAAACTTCTTATCTCGAATTGTTTCTGTTGTTTGTAGCCGATGATGAGGAAGAGGAGGAGGAGGAAAACGTCGAAGACTTCGGTGACGATATTGCGAAAGAGCAGTAAGCGACCAACACGCGAACTTCCTTGGCATCGTATATTATATCATTTTATTTATTACTCATTGTATTCCGGTGAGAAACGAACTAGAAAGGTTTCTTTATATATAATATATACAAGCAGGCGTAGCTCCCGCGAAATTCTTGTAAATGTTAATTTAATTTCATTAATATGTATGTAGAATATGTGTATTTACTCGTCTGCATGAATTCATTTCGTTACCCTTGCCGTCGTCATTTTGTATAAGCATTATTAGTTTAGTTTTAGTTCACCTCGTCGGTTTGCAGCGGCAAGAGTCCGTCTTCCGAGAGGTTCTTACCGTTCGTTAGCGGGCTGCAAGCAATGTTGTTCAATGAAGGCGCTTTCGATTTGTTTCTGAGCTCGAATACTTGCTGGATCGCTTTGCGAAAGCACAGGAAGTTATAGTCAATTATTCCTGCACAACAACATAACAGTTATTAAATGCATACGTTTTTAGGTGTAATTTAATGCGGCGGGCAGCGACCGAGACGGTCTACTTACTCTTCGCTGCCCGCAACGATAAACTGCTTTTTATTTGTTAATATAAAATTTTCTGGAGCCGAAAACATTGAAATTTTCAATCCGTCTCTTTAACGTGCGGTTTTAAGTCTACATCTGACAGGAATAAAATGCAGTTACGCGGCATTTCTATAGTATTTTGTAAAAGCAGATTTTATTCCTAATCAAAAGCAAACATTTTTTTATAGAGAATGACTAATATGCCAAAAGTTCAAAAACCCTCAAATTAATATTTTGTATAGAAAACTCGGGTTACCACTTTGATCAAAAATGAATTTTTGTTCATATCAAGCCCACTCAATAAAGAAATTAATTCAAATTTTATGCATTCAGCTTCCACACCATAATCAATTATGTATTTACCTTTATGTTCAAAGTTATCCTCGCGTAAAATGCACACGAGTGCTAAAAATTTGTTGACTTCTCGAAGGTATAAAACAGTACCGTTATTAAGTTTGATCAAAGACGAACTTTGCTCGTCGAAAGCTGCGGGTTCCTGATCTTCCCGGACTCTAAAAATAAAAATTCCCAAAAATCGTCATTATGCAAATATTAACCATGCGAAACGAACGTTAATATATGCGCAAACAAAACAAGGCATCGGGAATCGGGAACGTCCAACAAAACGGCATAACGCAGTATTTAATTAACAAACAGTGTGAGCAAACCGTAAAATTCCACTCACCCATAAATCCAAGAAACATCAATAACGACGTCGATCATATCACAACATAATTCATAACTCTGCATGTCGACGGGTGTCGAATCCGTCGCGATGTAAATTTTCGACACGACATCGAACAAGAAGCTCTTCTCGATGGCGGAATTCTACGTTTGGAACGAACGACAAAATATTATGTTTACAAATTGGTTACGTAACTCCGGTCGACTTACAGTATTCAGAATGTTTAATAAATTTTCTAGCGCAGGTAATTGAGGTATAAGTTTCTGTACGACCTTGGAGAACGCCTCAAAAATGGAATGATCATATATCGACGTGAGATGAAAACTCAAATGGATCTGATCATAGCCGGCGTCGCCCAGGTCGTCCGTGGCACGTTGATGAATATCTCTCTGACATTCCATCTTATAATCATCGCCCAAACTGTCAACCTTATGAATAAACACTTCGAACTTGATGTTCTGATTGACTTTGTATGCCTCTGTGACTGTGTGGTTGAGCTTGTTCAAAGCTTCTCTGTAATCGTCTTGGGCATCAATCACAAACACCAGAGCTGCGCATCCGCCGCAAATAAGCTCCTTGTCAAACGTGTTATCGAAGAAATCTATTTGTCCAGGAAAGTCCCAAATTTGAAATTGGACAAAGGACGAATTGTTGATGTCGTCTTTTACTATTTTGTTGGTGCTTTCAAGGAAAAGCGTTTCGTTGGGAGACATTTTATGAAAAACGACTTTCTGTATAGAGGATTTGCCAGATCTTAAATGTTTAACAAACAATTAATTAGATAATAGTAGAAAAAGGAAAGTTTAACTACCTTCGAAGACCCATGAGTAGTATTCGTGGCTTCTGTTCGCCAGTGGGTGTGAGGGGCGCGTCGCCATCGCCGTCGAACGCCCCATAGCCGAACTCTTTTGGAAACGAGCTCGGCTGCCCGTCGAACGGGACCCCGTCGTCATCATCCTGGTAAGACTTTAGCGAAAAAAATTAAAAACAAATGAATAACGTTGCGAGTTAGAAATCAAGCATGCGTTTGAGGTTAGTTTATGACTATTTACCATTCTATTTATTTCGTTGCTAATTTCAAGTGTACTATTCCAAATGATAACTAAACTGAATATATCAGACCGTCGTCGGGCTCACTGCGTACGTCTGCACAGCGCTTATCATTTATCTATTTTATGGTGATTGTTGCGCACTGGCGTCCACATCATATGATTGCTTTGCTTTGGCTGCTTTGGCCACTTATTTGCGTTGGCGCACGGGCGATTCAAAGTTGTGGAATATCAGCATTTCTTCTAGTCGCGCGACGAGGCGTTGAGCGCGTTAAAACGTTGGAAGCTAAGCGAGGATTAGAAGGAAGACCAGTAGATTAGAATCTCTCGCATGGGAGAAAGACGAACGCTCGGATTAAGCGAGATTGTCGTGCGAGATTGTGCACTGGATTAAATGTTAACGACAATTCCAAAGTTTCTGCTGCGCGGGGCATGGGTTGCATTGCATTCGTGCATTTGAAGCAGGAATTTGTGACCGATTGCGAACAAAGTTCGTCGGAATCGTTGAAGAGGTCAGTCGGTGGTTATTTTCGAAATGAGGTCGATGTGACCATTGAAAAGTTGATAAAACAATTGAATAAGTTCATTACACTTGTCAAATCATGTTTTTGACTGGCTGAGTACAATTATCACAAATCGTTTGTTATTTAAAAATATGTTTATAAATAAGTTAAAGATATACGCGTTTTATTGATGCTTACATGATAAGTTATTCTTAAAATCACAATTAACTAGAGGTAATGCTTTGTGAATTCGTTCACATGCATTTTAAAGCAAATGCTTGAAGAGTTGGAAGTAACCATTGATCGTATTATTGGATTAATTCCTAATCCGATAAGATTGCTACTATCTTCTACTCTTGCCAGACTCTTTCATTACAATTCCAAAAGAACTAAATTTCTTCATCGTCATACACCTCGATCTCATGTTTCACTTCGACCTGTTCGAATTCTGCATCGGAACGTTCTGACTGTGTACGTTCTCTGCGTTTACTCGAGAATGAGAGAGTATGCAGAGTACTATCAGCCGAAAGTGGATAACGGTTAATTTCATTGACTGGTGTCGGCCCTGAGGGGTGAACCAGAGAGCTCCGTCTGCTCAACAAGCCCATTTGGCCGTCGAACAATATGTCGTTTATCATTTTATCAGCAAACAAGAGCTGCTGCGGGGAAAGTTTCCTCAACTTAACCGCGTAACCTCTCGCTAGTATCATGACATCGTCGTCTTCATTTTCCATGTACCGTATTCGTTTCTTGTTGGGCGCAATGGATGGGACAAGAGGAACAGGGGAGACTGTTGTGATGGCAGGCTGTGCCACCTGAGCAGATCCAGTAGATACCGGTGATGCCGGAGTCGATTCGTGTGCCGAAACAGGCATCTGCAAGGTGAACTAAAGTAATTGGTCAAAATATCGTATAATATCCAAGAATCCAAGAAACACAAAAACGCAATCCGCGATCGTAACATGTCGGACTCACAGAATGTGCCGAATCCTCATTTATTTTGCTGTCGGATAACGATTCATTCGGATCTGGTGCTTCTTGGTCCACCAAAAATAGTAAATCATTAAAGTACCATAACGAGGGCTGGTAAACATCGTCAGCGTCTGTTGCCGATCGTTTGGAATCGTTGACTTTCCTTAGTTCTTTTCGAAAAGTGGAACGAATGTTGTTAATTTTCTTCACCACACTGTCTCGAGTCGCGTCGGGCTCGACCGTTTTGAGTATCTCAATTAAAATGTCGTAGGCCGCGGCTTTTTTCACTCGGTTAGAATAAGCTTGGCATTGCTGGTTCCACAACTCCGGCAAATTACGATAAGCTTCAATGAAGGACTGAAGGCAAGTCTTTTTACAGCTCATTTTGGTACAATCTGATCTCGCCGATCATATGATTCACCTTTGGAACTGACGCATAAACTGACAGAACTGCCCGAACTGTACGATCCAGATACATAGGGATACGATATTGAAACAAAAAATATCGATATTGAGCCAAAACGATACTGTACAGTTGCGATATCGATACCGGACTAGTATCGAAAGAAATTTTCCGATATTAGTAAGTATCGATACCGAAGGTGGGCCTTGGATATACAATAAATAAATATTTATTATAAGGATTACAGCAAGTGCGTAGAGGTATGCTATGAAATTAAAAAATAAATACACTTGAAAAAAGTTGATACAATATGTGTAAATATGTGTAAATAATATATGATTATATTAACTGATAATTAACGCCGATTAACGACTTGCATTTGTTGTTTAATGCATAAGTAAGTATAGTATACCCCACGGGGGATAGAACCAACAAGAATTGGAGTGAGGAAAAAGTGGACGCTTAACTAGTACGACCATTGGACCACTGGATCATTTTTGATTTTGGCCCTGGCCCGGAGTGTTGCGCCAAAATCCTTTGAAGTACGCCGCCGTTTCAGAAATGATCAGTTTATGCAGTATCGTTATGATGATCATGCTGTTTTAAATGTTGCAAAATGCCGAATCGCTGGTCTAGTGGTCCAGTGATCGTACTAGTTAGATGTCCATTCAGGTTAGTCTATATTCTAAGAGTTGTCGTTTCTATCCCCCGGTTGGGGAACTTTCTTTAGCGTTCAACAACAGAATAGCTTAAAAAAATCCATTCTTTGTTAAACGAGTATTCTACCTCTTATTAATATAAGAAAAAATGTCATTTGTGTTTTTTTTTACAATTTAGTTCTTTATTTTATATTATCAAAAATTGTTTCAAAATTCTTATTTTTGGCATCAATTCTATGCAGAATTTGGAGAACAATCGGGATTTTATGTTGATTATAGCACAATATGTTGATTATCTCAAAAAATGCATAGAATATGGGAAATATAAAATATATACAGATGTTCAGTACTGAGAGCGGGGTACTTTACGTTAATTTTCGTTATTATAAACACACGAATAGAAAAATTCTCTTGCGATACTTTACTCATATGATAGTTTCGATACCGATATTAGTATACTCATTTGATATTCTTCCGATTCTTTTACTCACTTGATACTATGACAATATCGTCGTGTCCAGTACTTCCCGGTTTCCCAAGCGCGATTTGCTGGAGACAGCGCAGTTCTAACAAGCTAATGCCGACTTTCTACACACCTTCAGCTTAACGGATGAGCGGGGTCCCCTCGCATCCACATATACATTTCAAGGAAGAGAATACTGGACAGGAGCCAAGGAAATAATGGATATCTAACTAATTAATGAATTATTTAACGTAACATCCAGTATAAAATGTCGAAACATCTGTTTTTTAAGGTTTCATGTATTAAAACTACAAGTTATAAACCAGTAGATCAACATTATTTAAAACTAAATATCATTCTTAATTAAAACTTCTTATTCTTGCTGTTCATCCGAAAAAAAAAACTATGCAATATAATCATTGCAAAGATGAATGAAGCAACTTGTACAAAAATTAAAATCATCTGTTCAATTCTTTTACAGTTTGATTAACAAAATTATCCATCAAATTGCATCCACATAACGTGTATGTGATTGCTATTTAAGCCTGCAAAACAAGAACACATTTGCATAGCATTGACCAAGAATCATCCAAACATGTTCCTGTTCCTGTGACCAGCGCTTGTGAGAAGTTCATTACTCAATTCAATTTAGTCTTCTTCAGCTCCCATGCTCTTCTTTTTCTTCTTCTTCTTCTTTTCGGAGGTGGGCTCCGGAGCTTCCTCCGCAGGCGCTACCTCCATCGGTTCGCTCTCGGACTTCTTCTTCTTCTTTTTCTTCTCGGACTTGGGCGTCACTGGCTCCACGGCTGCGTCTTCCTGGGAATCATCTTCAGTCGCGGACGGCTTCTTCTTCTTACTCTTGTGCGATACCTCGGCTTCTGGTTCGTCTTCCGATACGGATTTGGCTTTCTTGTCCTTCTTCTTTCCTTTCGGAGTTTTCTGGGTTTCTTCTACTTGTTCCTCAACGGGTTCCTGTTTAATTTCGGAGTCCATACGCTTGCGTTTGCTCGAAGATGCCAGAGTGCTGTCAGCAGCAGCTGGATATTGTTTGATTTCGCTGACGCCTTGATATTTCTCGAACTTGGCCTTGGCTTTTCCCGTGCCGCTGATGCGCTTAAGATTGCCTTCCTCGAGGATCCTCAGGCGAGACTCTAACTTGGCCTTGTGTTCGGCCCCCAGGTCGAACGTACCGTCTTCGCCTAATGCGTCGACGCGCGTAGCCAACGCTGCCTTGGCAGCCAACATTCTCGACATTTTGCCCTTGTTTTTCGTGCTGCATTGACCAACCAACTGGGAATGATAGATAATACCGTATTTGGGCGTGTCCTTCTTGGTTTTGAGCGCCCTGAACAACGCTTTCTCGGCGCCGAGAATTTGCACCGTCGAAGCGGGATGCTTGGCGAGATTAATCAACGATCCCGCGTGTGAAATCAATCGGGCGCCGACCAAATCGCCAACCAGGACGGTCAAATTCGGCGCCATCGCCATCATCCGAGCTTTCAAATACTCGTAAAGTTGCGTGCGATAATTCGAGATTTCGATGACCTGATCGCACAAGTGCTGAATGTTCAAGATGTCGTCGTCGGAGATTTCGGTCCCCATGGAAATTTCCGCCGCTTCTTTAACTTGCGCCTCGATCTCCTCCGGCAAAATGTCCGACAAGTCGGACGACGCGACGTTCTCACGCGTACCAACGATTTTCGCAGTCTTGACGAACGCGATGTTGTCCTGGATGATTTTCCCAAGCTCAGGGAAATGCCAACCATACCATTCTCTACATCTCATGACATAGTTGTTCAGTTCTTTGTCAAGATCATCTAAGAGGCACACAGCTTGTACAATCATTGTATCAATCTTATCTGGGGAGAACTTGAGCTTGTAGCGTGATAGAGAATGGGCAAGACCAAGAGACATGGCTGTTATTTCCTTCTTGGGAAGGCCAGCCAACAGGCTGTCCATCTGAGAGCGGATGCATCTCATTAATTCTTGGACTGATGTATTCGAAATACATTGCAGATTGAGTTTTTCCTTGATGGCACTGCCCAGTTTAGCATCAGCTACTAGGAGTTGATCTTGAACATCTTGGTCCACATACTGCTTGAGGACGTTCTTTAAACTTTTGGAGAGTTTGCCTTCTACTGCTGCTGTGGTGGCAGCCAATGCTTCAGTTGTGTCAGTGAATTTCTCAAAGTGTTTGAGTTTAACACTATAAATTAAAATGCAAATTATTACATGGTATTTCCATATATAATTTCCTATATTTAAATAAAGGAAAAATTGCTTTAAATGAAAGAAAAGAACTTACATTTTATTTGCAGCTTCGGGGCTATTGAAGTGTTGATACAAATCGTCGGATTGGGTAAGCTTTTTATCATCGAGGAGCTAAAGCGTGGAAAAAATGAGGTTAGTTTTAGGTAAGTTCGGATATTATTAAACACAAGCAGTAAATTTACCTTAAAAATAGCGTATCCCGCCGCGGTCTCGAAGAGGACCAACATGCTGATTTATTGTTTTCGATCAACAAGTAAAACAATAACTTTATTTGTTGTTTCCCACGTAGCGACGGCGTCGTGGTCAGCACGACGAACGCATTTCGAAAAGGGAAGTGTGCCGAGCATGGACGATGCGACTGGATGGGACGAAAACGTGCTTCTAGGGGGAACGGTCCAAATCGAAATATCCCTAGATTTTAAGCGCAACGCAGTAGGCAACCAACACAACCCATGGGCTGGAGATGCCCGTGCATGTCGTGCATGGAACTTAAGATACTGTGATGGCAGGAGAATGGCGTACCGAATATAATTTTTTGTAGAATTTAAAACTGACGGAAGAGGGAGCACTACAGTGATGTATATGATCTAGGTGTTGTCTTTCAAATTTTAAAAATGTTTAACAATTTTGAAAAGGTTTTCAAAGATTAATTGAAAATTACTTCATATTTTTTGCAACGTATTCGGAAAATTATGCCTTTCCGTTAAATTATAAATGTTTTTGCATTTGTTTTAGCTATTAACATGTTTGATAGCATTTTAAGATCTGATTTTTAATGTTGCAAACATTCACAACAGGTTGACAACTGGTTCACAATCTCAGTTGTCAAGATGTGGGTAGTAAATAGACCATTTCATGTTTTGGTTTTCTACACCTATTCCCCAGGTGACTACCCTGTACGAAATCCAACAGAAATAACGAATTAAGACAAGTTTCATAAATGTTATTTAAAAATGTTTTTACGTTTAAAATCAACTCCTATCCTTCCTACATGATCTGAATACTCCATCTATCGGTATAAAATTGAACTAAACTGGTACATTATTTTATAAGCAACAATAAAAACGACACGAACTGCGAAGATGCGAAAATGTTCCACTAGGTCCGACGTACACTACAGCCTGCTGCGCCTGCTGCTTATTCCGTAAATGCGTATTGCTGTCAACAAGTACTTATTTTCGTGCAGTGATCGGAAGCAATTATAATGACTTTCATGTTTAGCTAACTTGTAATTCCAATAGAATACAATGGCCGGGTCAGCTTTGAGACGGCTGATGGCCGAATACAAACGTAAATATTCCCAAATATTATTAAACACTTTTCCGTGTATAATAAATAATTTTAGAGTTAACCCTAAATCCGCCTGAAGGAATAATTGCGGGTCCAATTAATGAAGAGAACTTCTTTGAATGGGAAGCTCTGATAACGTGAGTTACTAACAATAAGTCAAAAGTTAATTAAGATCTAAGAACATTCCTCTTTCATTTTAGGGGACCTGAAGGAACATGTTTTGAAGGTGGTGTCTTTCCAGCCAAGCTAATATTCCCCTCTGACTACCCTCTGAGTCCACCAAAGATGCAATTCACATGTGAAATGTTTCACCCAAACAGTATGTAGCTAGTTCTTCATTAAATTCACACATTTATTCCTTTTTTATTATGAAACTTTGCTTGCAATTACAACATCGATGTTTCATAGTTTATGCAGATGGCAGAGTCTGCATCTCAATCCTGCATGCACCAGGAGATGATCCAATGGGTTATGAGTCAAGTGCTGAGAGATGGTCGCCAGTCCAAAGTGTTGAAAAGATTTTACTCTCAGTTGTGAGCATGTTGGCTGAACCAAACGACGAGAGCGGTGCAAACGTAGACGCGGCGAAAATGTGGCGAGAAAATCGCGACGAATTCAACAGGATAGCCGAACGAATCGTCCGTCGTACATTAGGAATCCCTACATAGGTTTTAAAATTCGGTGCAGGATATAACGAGTTTTGTTTATTTATTACATTTTAAAAGCCAGAAGTTCTTATGGGAGGCGGTATTCAATCACTTTGTTGTTCAAAGGATTCAAGTTATCAACAAACCACGTTCACCTGTTGTTTGTTAAAAAAAAAAAATTAAAATCGTACGCAAAACTCGTCGTTTTCACTATTTATTTCAAGAATGAAAAACCTCACGATCTTTTCCATTGCAAACTTCCTCACAACATTCTTTGGCATTATGAAGTACATACATTATACAATCTCCCAGCCTGCCTGGGACCTCCCCATCGCTGCCCGCCTTTTGATTCCTTAACCTACATGCGTATTCATGTGCGTTATTAATCATCGTCGTTCATAAATATCGAGTCGAAATAAATAAGTTGTGGAAAAGTAACGGATTCGTGTGCATCGTAACGCTACTTCCTATTCGATATGAAGACGCGACGTTAAAAATTAGATCATGCTTCGCAAAATAAATTAGTACGTTAAAACTAGTCGGCTAAAAACTACTGATCACAATGTATAACTTTGGTTTGAACACAAATTATAAAAAAGAAACTACGAACGAAACGACATCGCGCGTGACGCTATCGTGTTGCTCCGGAGCCGGAAAATAACCTTATTGGCCATTGCGTGAATATTTAGCGATTAATAATAAGTAGAAAAGCGTTCCTCTCCGCGACGTATCGCTCTAATCGTGTCGACCGATTGTCTGCTAATTGCCGTACTCTTCGGACGATTCGTGTGCGTTGTTGCGCGCACGGATGTGGTTCTCTTCGATATCCTCGATGTCCACCAAGTGCTCGGAGTAATAGTGCGGCGTACTCAAGTAATCTATCATTCGTCTAGGTAGTGGTAGACTTGGTATTAAGTCTTTTCGCACTTTCTTTAATATAACAAATCTGTAATTTGAAAGGATAAAGCTATGATTAGAAATGTCATTATAATATATTATTACTGATTCTTATTCGCAGTGTACTCTCGCTTTGCTGCCGCCCGATTATTTCGATTTCATATCTTCAAGAGGGTTAGTTTAACAAGAAGTTTATTCGCAAAATATGAGATTGGCAAAATCTAAAGTAAACGGAAATGAACGAGTCCTATGACAATCTAATTTAATATTGTTGTACAAGCAGGAAAAATCTTATACAGCAGTTAGAGGACATTAAAACGTGAATGCATCGGCATTTATTCGCCATATGAATT